>OZ024834.1:82942475-83120170 GCA_964016985.1 Anodontia alba | reverse complement strand
GACAAATGCGATATGAGGCGATAACATCCGTTATGCTACAAATGTGGCACGTATAATCACACTGTTGTGGATCATATTTTAGTGAATGTTCCTACTTGCACTGGGAAAGAGTATTTTTGTAGGACAAAGTGTACCAGCTTAATTCTCATGTGTACGAATATTTTAGAAGAATGAATAAAATCTTACTGACAACCTTTACTTTTGGATAAAGAACATTGTGATTTTAACATGCTTTTGTGTGATAAAAGCTGTACTTTTCGGGGTTATTAGCAAAGCTACAGGTCAGCTTATGCCATGGCCTGTCGTCCATCGTTCGTCCGTCGTCCGTCCGTCCGTCCTTAGCTTTTCACATTTTCGATATCTCCTCCAGAACCATAAGTTGGATTGAGCTGAAACTCAGTGGGAGACATTGTGGCAACATGGAGATTCAGAATTGCTAAAATCGTTCCATTCCAATATCTAAGATGGCCGCCAAACCATCAGTCGGATTGAGCAAAACTTGATGGAGGCATCACAATGACACAGAGATTCAGAATCGGTAAAATCGTTCCGTTCCGAAATCCAAGATGGCCGTGGCATTCTTCATACGACATTTCCTCCCGAACCGTAAGTCAGATTTAGCAGAAACTTGATAGGAGGCATCGGGGCGACATAGAGATTCAGAATTGCTAAAATTCTTCCGTTCCGATATCCAAGATGGCCGCCATGGTGGCCATCTTGAAATTCTTCAAACGACATCTCCTCCCAAACTGTAAGTCGGATTGAGCCAAAACTTGATAGGAAGCATTACAATGACACAGAGATTCAGAATTGCTAAAATCCTTCCGTTCCGATATCCAAAATGGCCACCACGGCGCCCCATCTTCAAATTCTTCAAACGACATCTACCAAACCTTAAGTCAGATTGAGCCTAAACTTGATGGGAGGCATTGGAGCATGATAGAGATCAGAATTGCTAAAATCGTTCCGTTCCGATATCCAAGATGGCTGCCATGGTGACAATCTTGAAACTCTTTAAACAACATCAGATTCTTAATTGCCAAAGACAATCTGATCTGATAGCCAAGATGACCACCATGGCACAATGTCTAAGCTGGCCGCCAAACCATGAGTCGGATTGAGCCAAAACTTGATGAGAGGCATCACAATGGCACAGAGATTCAGAATTGCTAAAATCGTTTCGTTCCGATATCCAAGATGGCCGTGGCGGCCATCTTGAAATTCTTCAAACGACATCTCCCAAACCTTAAGTCCGATTGAGCCGAAACTTGATGGGAAGCATTGGAGCGACATAGAAATTCAGAATTGCTTAAATTGTTCCATTTTGGTATCCAAGATGGCTGCCTGGACGGCCATCTTGAAACCACCTGCTCCTGAACCGTAAGTCAGATTGAGCCATAACTTGGTGGGAGGCATTGGGGCCACATGGAGATCCAGAATTGCTAAAATCATTCCGTTCCAATATCCAAGATGGCCGCCATGTCAGTCATTTTGAAATCTTCAAACAACATCTCCTCACAAACTGTAATTCCAAATGGCCCCCATGCTGGCCATCTTGAAAAACTTCCAATCATGTCTGCTCCTGAACAGTAAGTCGGATTAAACCCAACCTTGGTTGGAGGCTCTTGGGTGACATGGAAATTTAGAATTGCTAATTGGTTCCATTCCAATATCCAAGATGGCCGCGATGGTGGCAAAAAAGGTAAGAGAAAAGTCCAGGGAGTGCCACAATCACAAACCGCAGCCCTTCCCAGACCCTAAGAGGAAGAGGAAACCGACAAATCCAAACAAGCACAAACCGAACAAACGTACGAAAAGCACTAAGATTAGCTCTCTCTTCCCCAAGCGAGGTAATCGCAATACTAAAAGGACTGAAAAACACAAGAACAAAATGACACACGGAAAGACATACAACAAATCGCCTCGTAGAATAAACTACAAGCAACAAAGAGTAAGACTAACACCGGGACCACTTGTAAAGAAGAAGCAGAATGTAGCCTAATAGGAGAAATAGTAATTTTTAATCTGTTAGTGATACTCATATAGTTGTATAGGAAGTAATACCATTAGATAAAAAGCAGTACTCGTACCGGCTGTTATAGGCGATGCAAACTAGCGGTAGGACCGATGCATACAGAGTATAGTTTGAAAATCTTGAAACCTGGAACGCTGTCGAATTAAGCTGAAACTTAGTGGGACACATTGGAGAGACATGGAGATTCAGAACTGCTAAATGTGTTCCATTCCGACTCCCAAGACATCTCATCCAATACTGTAATGCGGATTGAGCCCAAACTTAATGAGAGGCATCGGAGTGACAAAGAGATTCAGAATTGCTAAAATAGTTCTGGTCTGATATCTGAGGTGGCCCCAAGGTGGCCATCTTGAAAATCTTCAAACCTCATCTGCTCCCGAATGGTTAATCAGATTGAGCCAAAACTTGGTGGGAGGCATTGGAGTGACATGTAGATTCAGATTTCCTAAAAACATTTTGTTATGTTATCCACGATGGCCGCCATAGCAACCATCTTGAAAATTTTCTATTGTTGCCATCAGCTTATACCATGTCTGTTGACCAGGGTCCTCCCTCATTCGTATGTTCGTCAGTAACTTTTAACATTTTCAACATCACCATCAGAATCCATGGCGGCCATCTTGGAAGTCTTCAGTTGTTATCTGCTCCCGAATAGTAAGTCGGATGGAGCAGAAAGTTGGTGGAAGGTATCGGGGCAGAATGGAGATTTAGAACTGCTAAAATGCTTTCGTTCAGATATCCAAGATGGCCACCATGGCAGCCATCTTGAAAATCTTCAAATCACATCTGCTCACGAATGGTAAGTCTGATTGAGCTGAAACATGATGGGAGGCATTGAGGTGTTATGGAAATTCAGAATTGCTAAAATCGTTCTGTTCCAGTGTCCAAGATGGTCGCCATCTTGACATTCTTCAAAGTACATCTCCTCCCAAACAGTAAGTCAAGGTTAGCCGAAACTTGATGGGAGGCATCAGGGCGATATGGATATTCAGTGTTCTAATATCCAAGATGGCGGCCATGGTGACAATCTTGAAACTCTTCAAACAACATCTGATTCTGAATTGCCAAAGACAATCTGATCTGATAGCCAAGATGGCCACCATGGGGCAATGTAATATATCATGATCAGCCTAATCCAGGTGAGCGATTTCTGGCCCACTCGGGTCTCTAGTGTTTACCATGCATGCATGTTATAAGGGTCAACGACACGTTTCCCTCTATAGTAAACACATGGTAGGTTAAAGTGTATGTAAACTGCTATTATAGGCAATCTGCGTATTTTCTAACTAGAAGGGCACGACCTTATATCATTACTTGAGAGGGGGGTAGGGAGGGGCGGAGGAGGGGAAAGCTGATCTTGGTTCTTTTCGTGTGCTTGGTCGATTTGTGCTTGTTTGGATTTGTCGGTTTCCTCTTCCTCTTGATGTCTGGGAAGGGCTGCGGTTTGTGATTGTTAAATATAAAAGTGCAAAATATCTTATTACGTCGTAATAAGTAGAACACGTTTCACGTTGCCTTTTGCAGACCAAAGTACAACTGTACATAACAAGCTTGGATAACTTAGTATTGGAAAAGGTAACTGTCTTCATTTATTATTTTTAATACTGGTATAAATGTGCCAAATGCTGACTTTGTTGGTTATGCAGTCAAGACTGCGCTGCGAGAGGTTACCGGGGCAGTCCGTTGTTGGTGAACACATTTGACAACGAAACACAGAGTGACCAGCAGTGTAATTTACTCTGCCGTGGAGACGGGAAGACAACAAGACTGTAATAAGGCTTTTCCTTATTTAATTTCGAAATTAGTTGTCTGAAATGAGAATAGATTGATGTTCTATATTCTCAAAGCAAATCCCGACTAACATGATAACAAATTCATTTGAGAAATAAATAAACTCAAATACGTTTTAACCCAAAATCAATTACAATAATTTTCCATTTTTCCTTGTACCATAATTTAAGCAGAAATCAATTCCAAAACTTATAAATCTATATATTATTATATTTAATATTTAATAATTAATTTATTTGATATTCGTGAAACTTTCTTTTAAAAATCTTAATTTATATATATAAACATTCCCAATTACGATAATAAATCTGTGCATAATCTTGCCAATACAATATTAACCTTTGCTAAGTTTATCTTGCAATTACTTTGAATTTTCCCAAAATTTACTTCAAAGATTTTCGCAAAGAGTCCAAAAGAAATCTTACCTGAAATGAGAATAGATTGATGTTCTATATTCTCAAAGCAAATCCCGACTGAAGAATCGCAGAGCGGGATAGCATTAATATTAAAACAGAGTTTGCGTCGAAACCTAGGCTTTCGCCTTTTGTGGCTAAGAGGTGAAACGGAATTAACCTATGAGCGTCAAAGTTATATTTTTTCATACAACTCGAAACTCGAGCCATACAGCCAAAGAAATTCCATTCCCTTTGAGAAGTTCTGATTCAGCAAAACGAAATGTCTGACGCAAATGTCTTACAACTATAACAAAACATGCGTAGACTCAGTTCAAGACATAAGTCACGTAAAATAGGTAAAGGGCTATAGATAAGGTAGTTTCATAACTTACACATGCCCAGTCTTCGAAAAAGACACGACCTCGTGTCTAAAAGACATTTTGCTTGAGGTCTGTACTATTGTTTACAGATTTCTTTATAATGCCCAAAGACATTCATCTAAACTCCAAGTTCTCGAATTATGCACAGTTTTATCGATATACATAAAAGAAAAAGGATCATACATTTAAAATCATTATTGCCCTCAAAGTATTTCAAAAATCAATTCTTGTACCAAAACCAAATGTCGTATAAATCTGACTAAAATTAATTACAATCGAAAATTTATGTATATATATATATATATATATATATATATATATATATATATATATATATATATATATATATATATATATATATATATATATATATATTTTTTTTTTATCATTATTTTAATATTATTATTATTATTATTTTTATTTTTTTATTTTTTTTTAACAGTTGAATTTGTAAGTCAAACTGTTTTCATTTACGACATTATATTTTTTTATGTGATCCCTTCTCTTTTCTACATTATACAACTCAAACATAAAAACAATAGAATACAATTATATAATATAAACTATAACATTCCTTGAACATTTTTAAACACCGCATGATGTGCCTGGCAATAGCAATTTATGATGAAAAATTATTATAAAGAAAACAAACATATATTAAATAACTTTAATTCATTAAAATTTCAATTATTGATTTTTCTTTTTCTTTCTTTCTTTCTTTTTTTTTAATAAAATGTTCAATTAGTCTATCAAAATTTTAACTTGTCTATCCTCCACCAAGAGATCCTTGATCTTGATTGTTACTTGGTTTGGCATCAGACCTTTCTTGAATATAACGAAGAATGCTTCCTCGTCCAAAAGAATTTTCTACAGGACTAAGTTGTTGTACATAATAACGAAGCACTCCTCGTCCGACTCCCCTCCGGTTAATTCTAAAGGGAGCCACCCGGGCGACTGGTTTTTGACGCTGGACCCTTACATCTATCATTGGTTCGTTTGTAGAGGTTTGTGTCGATTTATTTTTATATTCTTTTTTTCTACCTCTACACATTAAATTATGCACCACCAGACATATCAAACAGGTGAAAATAACTACAACTAATACATATTCATCTATATACATTTTGTCCGTCTCGAATTGGCAGGGGCGACGGTTTTCCCTGATTCAGCCTAAACTGAGGTTCAAAGAAAAAATCAATATGTAGTGACCACTTGTCACTTTCTTTGTAGCTATTCAGCTACAAACAAATTTGCAATTCTTTTTAAAAAAAAAATAATATTAAGAATATCGATTATATTTATCGATCTATATCAATATCATTTATAATAACAGAACACTTGAACATTCAGTTGTCGGTAGGCTGAACATCTACCGACTATCAAGATCTACTAAATGTTTACTACTTTACTACCACTGGCTCATTAATATATCATTCGACAAGGGGGGAAAACGCCAGTCCATACTAAATCCGTTCAATTCTCGAATTCTTTTTTTTAACATTCTAGCTGTGTCCAATATTGCTCCGTTTATGCCACCGCAAAGAATTGACTTGCATCTAATACATTGTTTTGATGTCGGTTTAGAAATAAGCATATATCTTACACAATGAGGATGAATCAAGGTGGCACAACAGGGTAAGAATAGTAGTTTTTTAGTGTCATATGTTAAGTAATGTTGATCTACTTTATACGTAAAATAAATAGCTTGACCACATTTATAGCAGGCGTCTTTTGTTAGATTTTGGTGGAGTTGAAATTTTCTATCTTTTCCTCTTGCTAACTTTTTGAGATCGTTTGTTTTTATATATTCTAATTTATGAAAATCTAGCTGATATTGTGGAATATTAAAATTTTCTGTGAAAAGATTATAAAAGCTAATAGTGGAATCATGATTTGGACCCCAATACTTAAAAAAACATTTCATAAACACCGGAGATAAAGTTAAATTGTGTGCATAATAAATGAAAATTTCATTAAAAATTTCTTCCACACAAAAGAAATCTGCTAAAATGAAAATGCTATAGACATTTAAAAATCTTAATAATCTTGGAAGGAAAGGTTTATATTCAGAAATAACTTTGAAAAATGTTTCAAAATCAGAAAAGATTCTGTTTTGGGTAAAACAAGTTCAATATAAACAGGCGTTTTTTTCTCCCACACAATATTTGGACGCAATTTGTTTTTAGGGGGAATTTTATAATCAAACAATTTAAAATAAGGACAATGTTCTTTCAACGTAACAATATCAATATTTTCTACTATAACATATTCTTTTGACACTACTTCTTCCATAATATAACATAAATAGAACACCCTGTGTTACCTGTCAAATATATTCAGGTTTCAACACCTGACCGAAATGAGATGGCACGTTACACCACACAAAGATTTCAGGTTTCAATACCTGTCGATAATAAATATGCCATGTAACATGTCATACGAGTTCAGGCTTTAACTCCTGACGAAAAATAATTATGCCACACTCTCACTCTTTCATCTTCATACATTCATTTTCAAATAGTCATTATATAGATCAACTCCAGAACAGAAATCCAGTTTCCTTCATCAAGCTATATAATCTTCCTTTCGCTTGCAGTGAACTAAGTCATGAGCAAATCTGCAGTAATGAACAGACTTCCAGTTTCACCATAACAGAACCCCTGCCTCAATTCACTACACTCCTTTAATGACATATACAGAATAACATAAATAAATTTAATGTGTATCTGACAAATTAGGATATATACCTGTATTGCGAGAATTTAATTCATGTTCTACATTTCCACCACATGGCACCTTTATGCCTTTATCATTCAAATAAACATGGGCTGAAAAATGCCCTTTTAGAATCTTATACAGAAACATTGCATCAACCAAAGTCAAATTTATGCTATTTGGAACGGACAAACGTTGACCTGTAATTCTATTAAATACCTTAAAATCAGACCATTCCACGTTTAATTTCGGTTTTAACGACCAAACAATATTTAAATTGGTAATATTGTTAAGTATATCAAAATACCATTCCGATGTGCATGTTTTAATACGAATTAGCGGTAGATCTACGCATTGTAAACCGTCTGTTACGTGCAACATTAATACAGTCTGATTTCGGTCGCGCATAGTTATAAGTTTGATTAATACGCTTATTGCTATTACAATTATTATTAGTTGCAACGCAAATATCCAATGCTCTATCTGCCAGTTCTCTTTTAACTCATTAATTAAGTCAAATGGTTGTGGTGTTGTTGAGGTAGTATAAACTAAAGAAATTTTTGATGCATGCGCCTTACTCATTAACAATATAGCAGAAGTAACCAATCGCAATTTATACCATATATATACTAGTATTATCGTATGAAGGATGCAGGTTCCAAACGAAATTAAAGTCAAAATATTCATTGTTGACACTCCTTCATTTATATCGACTTCACCTTCTGCCATCATCTGGGCTAGGCTTGAATAAACAATTTCATTCTTTTTAGCTTGTTTTGCTAACCTTTTCATGCTTAAATGACGCTTTTTATCATCTGCAACAATTTTGATACGTCATGTTTATATATGTTAAACTTTGGTATAAGTACTTTAATCGGATCTTGAAAAGAAACATTTTTCATTAGCGTAGTAAGATACGCGTGGTTAAAAAAGTTTGCCAGCACACCTAGATTCACAGGAAAATACGTTTCTGTTACTGTGTTATCTTCATTACAGAACGAAATATGCCCTGTGTAAGATAATACAGAATTGGTTAATGAACATTGGCAGCCAATTACTTTCTGACAGAATGAACATCCTGTCGTATTTACCTGTTTTCCTTGGCAATTCATGCTTAACTGTTTAACCCTGTACAATAAAACTTCTGTAGGCGAAATCTCTATAATATGGGATGTGATTACATTATTGAAATACCTGTAATCACATAGACTATGAATCAGCGTAAGATTATTCTCAAAGTATATCTCAGACAAACAAATTGACTGGTCCACTGCTGTGAACGTTATAGTTTCTGTACACAATTTTAACTGGCCTTTATTGCATTTATCTATGAATGGTTGGGAGGCTACGGTCATTAAACTCTGTTCCTCCGAAATAATAAAATAGTCAGGCTGATTCATTAACATGGTTGCATCCACGGATGTTTGATTTAAAGGGACATAGAATGTTTTAATTTTATATAACTTGTAGTTATTGTGGGCTGTAATTGGAAATTTTATTGTCAAAAATAAATTGGATCCTTTTCTTGCAAAAATAAAAATTTTGTAATCGTAATAAAATCTAGGATCTTTGACCGCAAGTTTATAAAGAGGATGTTCCCTTTTCAATTCGTCATTTATTAACGTTATCATTTTTTCCATTTGAGTAGGTTTAACCAAAAAAGGTGGTATCGAACCATGTACTAGAGTTGTAATTGCTACTGACAATTTATTTAGCCTACTGCGTATTTCTGCTGCCCATTGTGTTTGGTTTAAAATTAATTCTTCTAAAATCAGCCATTTTGTTTTTGCATCTGTCATTGCTAAAATAACCTGCTCCGTCATATTTCGTGTTTCAGTCATAAACTGCGTTACTTCGCTCAAGCGACCATCAACCTGATTAAGCACTGATGCAAAATTTCCTTGATCACGTGCATATTGAACATTCATTTTATTAAATTCTCTGGTAAGTATATTAATATGACGAGCTACTAATTGCACATCCTCCTGCTTAGCAAAACCAAACAATGTCTTACCAATAGTACTAACAAAGTCTAATACTGGGGCCCTCTTGTCCCTATCATCATCTAACTCGGGAACCAATTCAAAAATTGTCAACATTGTCATATGCAACTTTTCTCAATAAATTTATTTCTCTCGCTAAGTGTTCATCCGGAGAACAATTTAAGTCATCTACATATTTGCAATAATGTATTTTATTCCACTGAATTAATGTCGGGAGGGCGATTTTTATTGTATGAGCCCAAAAATCTGGGCTAAAATTAACTTGTCCCTCATCTTTGAAAATTACACCGTAATGTATTCTCTTGACGTCTTGCGAATCACTGGCATTAATTGTGAGTGTCATTAACAACACGATCATGGTTAGGATCCGTCTTATTATACCCATACCTATAACAGAAAAACAATATTTCAGTGTCGGTAGGTCCGTATCAAAATTGCAGTTGATTATATTACCAATTATGCATTCTAGTTACTTCTGCTTTTAATGTTAAAATTATTATCGACGTCTTCTTTTCTTTTGCCGCTTCGACTTATTAACATAGTATTGTTTAATCAAATATTTCGAAATGTTTTCTTCTGGTTCGTAGGAGTTTGGATAATTTCCAACCCATTGTACTAAAAAGTGCCTTTTGTTATTGATGCGTTTACACGAAATAAGTTTTTTCACGGCATACCATTTTTCATTCTCTGGCGTGTTTGGTGCTGATGGTATATTATTTGTGGTTTTACGATAATTTCGAGGATCGTTATAAATTTTTAACCTTTTGCTGTGAACTGGACTTTTCATTAATTTGTCGGTTTGCAGAGATCGTACTTTATATGTGTCCTTAGGTAGGACTTTGTGAATATAATATGGTTTTTCTGACCATCTACGGAAAAGTTTCTTGGCTGGGCCTGCAGGCTTCTTTTCTTGTCTTAAAAAGACTGAATCGCCTTTTTGAAAATGTCGTTCTTTTGTCTTACGGTCATAGTTTTCCTTCATTTTCCTTTGCGTCAAAAGAGCATTTTGTTTTGCAATTTCCTGTGTAATTTTAATACGCGATATGTGATATAATATACCATTTACTAATTCATACTGGCTTGATTCGTATGGAATGGTCCTTGCTCTACCTTCACATAAAGGTAATTCACCTTTTTCCAGGTAAATAATCATATCACGAAAGTCAGCCGATTTTCTCTGTGAGACCATCAGACTGTTATCGATTTTTTTCTGTAGATGTGAAGCTACAGAAAGTGGCTGCTGTTCTGAAATACCTTCATTCGTATGGGAATTACTAGTTTGTACTAAAGAATCAGAGTTGCGCACTTTTGTTTACGTTTTTGCTGGCGTGTTAAAATAGCATTGGTTTCACCCTCACATATAAAAGAAACTTGAGCATATGTCTTTCCTGTGTACCCTGTTTCAACTGGGGTATCCAAAAATAAATGTTTTATACTTGGTAAAATGTCATCAATTTTTGTATAATTTATTTCCTTTTTGGACCTATCTTCATCAATATTTTCCTCATCATATCTTCGGCGACTCAACGCATCAGCCGTATTGATTACACCAGGTCTGAATAATATTTCAAAATTGTACCCTTCTAACTCTAAACTATACCTGTATAACTTAGGATTTTGAAACTTGTTTTGGTTCATAAATGATACTCTTATGATCAGTAATTATATAAAATTTTTGGTGTGTCAAGTATTGTCTAAAGTGCTTGACACCTTCAGTCAAACTTAACAATTCTAGCTCACATATAGAGTATCGAGTTTCGCATGATTTTAGACTGCGGCTTCCATATGCAATAACCCTGTCTTGGCCATTTACATTTTGACTTAATATATAACCTATAGCTACTGTACTTGCGTCTGTTGAAAGGTAAAAAGGTACATTTTTTATCAAAAATAGGGAAACACAGAACTGGACTTGTTGTCAAGGCTTCTTTTAATTTCTCGAAACTTTCTTCACAATCCACTGTGAATTTAAAAGGAACGTCTTTCTTTAAAAGATTGGTTAAGGGGGCAGTTATCTTGCTGTATCCCTTAATAAAACGTCTATAGAACCCAGCGAATCCAAGAAAGACTTTGATATCATGGACATTGCGAGGTATAGGGTATGTTTTAACTGGCTTAATTTTACTCTCACAAACATGCACGCCATTTTTATCGATATCTACTCCCAAGTATGAAACTAGAGGACTTCAAGATTTCGAAGGTTTAAGCTTCAAATTTGCAGCCCTTAATCTGTCGAAAACCTGCTTCAAGTGTTCTATGTGTTCTTCAACATTTTTACTAAAAACAATGATGTCGTCAACAAAACAATTACAAAATTTATACGTCAAACCCCGTAAAACATGACTCATAAGTGATTGATACGTGAAAGGCGCATTTTTGAGACCGAAGGCCATGCGTTTATGGTTGAATTGTCCCAAATGTGTAATAAAACTTGTCTTATCCCTGTCACTTGGCTTTATTCCCACCTGTAAGTATCCTTGGAAACAGTCTAAAACAGTAAATATTTTTGGTTGTATTGTGCCCATCGCATCTATTATTTCCGTAATTTCGGGTAAATGAAAATACATATTCTTAGTAATTGAATTAAGCATTCTATAATCAACACACATCCTATATGTGTTGTCAGGCTTTTTAACCATTACTACAGGAGAGCAAAATGGTGAACATGAGGGCTCAATTAAATCTGCATCAAGTAATTTCTGTATTTCTTCTTCAATAATTTGTTTCATCCCTGGTGACGTCCTGTAGAGTCTGTTTTGAAAAGGAACTGCATCTGGACGTATATCAATAGCGTGTTCAATCAGTGGCGTAAGGCCTATTTCATCAAGTGAAGTTGCAAATACATCCCTATTTGATTTAAGGAATTCTAGTAATCTTTCTCTCTCTTGGGCATTTAATTCAGTTTTTGAAATATTGAAGGATATGTCGTCTTTTTGTTTATGATTGTTATCTATGCTAGTTTTGTTTTTATCAGTTTCGAAATGCATTATATTATTCCCTCGTATTTTTTCAACCTTTGCAATACAAGAATGTGGGCGAATATACACTGTTTCGTCCGTCACATTTGTAATCGGTAGCTTTATTATATTTTTCTCCTTGCTATTAATTAATAATTTTGTTACATTTAATCGTTTATCACTCAATGGCAAAGAGTCAATCATTAGCATATCACCCGAATTAATACCCTTTAATTTTACAGAAAATGTTCTTATTTGTTTTGGTTGTTTAGCTATTTTTCCTGTAGTTTTTAAATATTTACGTCCTCCTTTTAATAATGGACAAACAACTTCATGTTCTGGAAATGTTATCGTATTTTCCTCAAAATCAATATATGCCTTATTTTTGCGCAGCATGTCTATGCCTAAAATTACATTCTTCATTAAATTCAATATGATATGAAAGGTATGCTTAATGCGTAAACCACCAATACAGATTTCTAAATCAACCTGTGCAGTTACCGGATGCGCTATTCCACCCGCGGTCCTAATTTCATTTATATGGGAAGGTTTAGTAATATTTTGTGGAGTTTTTATTTTATTAAAGAATTCCTCCTTTATTGCGCATAATCCACTTCCCGTATCAATTAAGGCTGGGGCGCATTTTCCTCCAATTCTTATTAATACTAGAATTTTGTTCATTGGTGCAACCATTAAAATATCATTTTTAAAATTATTACCACATTTAGCATACCCGATATCATTTTTTTTTCTGTAAATTTATATGTTTCAAAAATTCCGGTGATATGCTCATGTTATGTCATCGACGGACACGTGTACAAACAGCAGCAAAGTGGCCCAACGTATTGCAAATATTGCAACGTTGATTTTTGGCTTTACATGACCTGAAATTACAACTGAAATCTCCGCATTTCATGCAACGTCGTTGTCTGTTAAAATTAGTAGTTGACGGCCTATTTTGTCGAAAACTACCTGGTTTCTTGTATATTTTCGGGGGCAAATATGAATCAAATTCATTAGGTACTCTTTGGTCGTTACCTGTGAAATTTCTAGGAATATTGTAGCGAGGAATTTCTGAAGCCGGTCGTGATTGTGCAATATCATTCTGGAATGAATAATTCTGTGCAATTTGTGCTAGTTCATTTTCTGTTTGTTTGGAAATTTGTGATTTTAAACTTTTAATTTCTTCGAGCAAAATTTCATAAGTGTCGGAAGTGCATTTTTCCTCTGTCGTTTCTGCTAACTTGGCAACCCTAACTAGTTCACTGAGCGTTTTGGCTCCGACATTACTACGGATTTTCTTATGCCTGGCTTGAATCCAGAAATAGCTACACTTATAATGATGGTTTCAGGTACGTTTTTGTCTTGACATAGTTGAAATAGTCTTGATAAGAAATCATTAATAGATTCATGCGCGCCTTGTTTTGCCGTTAAAATAGTAAAATCTATATATTTAGAATGTTGTTGATATCTTTGTCTTAATGCTAATTTTAAATCGTCAATATTACTTTTGACATTTAATGGCAGCTCACTATAGAATACTGATGCGTTCATACTTAGGAAAAAGGGTAGTACTGTTGACTGTTCTTGTTTGTCAATTCCGTTTAACAAACAATAATTGTCAAATTTATTTAACCATGAGTTGGTGCTAGTTTCACCCGTATAATTTTCTAATTTTACTATTTGATGATAAGAATATAACCTTGTAAAATATGTTTCCCCCGTAGACCTAAGTGCTCATTCCATATAATATATTACGTAGGTACGTCAGTGAAATATGTCTACCAAAGGGCATCTTAGATCTAGGGGGCGAGGGGGAGGGGAATACATATTTTATAACAATTTTTGTGAAGCGCATTCAATTTGTATTTTAACCAGAAAAAGAGAATTTAAGTAGATATACCAGACACGCGCTCTGACTGTATTCATTTAACCATAATTTCCATTAAGTGTTGTGTTCTCCTTATTCTGGTGCAAGAAATATTTCCCAAAGGGGAAGGTAGCTAAATGTGATTCACATGGTTTTGAACATGGTATTATTTTAGGAGTTTTTGGGGGTTGGGTAACTAGGACTGGATAATCTCCCCGTAATAATAAAGAAGCACAAATTTTTCTTTCTGCTATGATTCAGGGGCACAGAGAACCAATTGTGACAGGATTGCTGATTGGTGCAAAAAAGTGTAGGGAAGCCCGGCGTAGATATTTTGTATAAGGCGACCTATGATTGATTAATAATAAAGATGAATTAAAAACTCATCATTCTTATTTGAAGGAAAAATGTTTGTGTGTAATGTCCTGATTGTTTCAAAGAAATAAACATTTCTGTGTGTGTTTGCTGGAGCCAAAGGAAGAAGTGGTGAAGTGGTGAAACTGCAAAGTTTCAGTTTTTGATACCTGCCAGTTGAGGGGGTTGCTACATGTACATTCAGCCTCCAAAAAGTCCTAGAAAGTGCTGGTGACAGTGGTGTTTTTTTTTTCTCACTTATTTTGCTGTGCTAAGCCGGGTCTATGAATTAAAGCAAAATTTGGAAGCCCAACCATACCCTGAAATGAACTCTTAACCAACAAAACGGGTGAAATTACTATGGAGCTCTATGGGGGAAAAAAATAATCAGTTCACTGTATCCTTAGAGATTGAGCTACCGGAATATGTAAAAAACAAATGAATATTGTAATTTCTGGTCTTCTTCATTGAGCCAATTAGGGAAAGTCCTCGTTTACTGCAATATTGCCTTCAATTTTCTGGAAAAAAATAAGAGAAACGTTTCAAAATGCCATCTGCTGAAATTTTACCCATCATGTTAAGAATTTAGAAATTTACTAATTTGAGCCGGATGACAGCATTTTCTATAAAATGGCATGTGCGCCGAGCGAAGGCAGGTCAGCCCCTTTTTTTCAATAGGAAAACATCAACATGTCGTCTGCTGATTTAGCCCGGCCATGAGGTGGGAAAGGTTAAACCATATTCATTGTATTTCGACATGGTCTATTCTTTTTGTTAAATGCATTTACAAGGATTGGATAAGAGACAATGTTCCGCCTGTTTCAGCTGTAATTGAGATTCATAGAGAACTAGAGGTACTTTTGAGAATGAAAGTGTCATTCGGTTTTGGTGATGTAAAATGCATATAGGCATTGAATAAGTATTTTCGGACAGTTTTTTTTTGTCTGGTGTGTGTGTGTGTGTGTTGGGTCGACCACAGATTTAATGTTTATGCACTGATATCATGTAGTATAAAAACTGTTATAGGCGAAATTAATTATTTACTTGTAATAGATATTTTGATATGTTAAATATGGCATCTCCTGGTGGAATGTACAAGAAAGTATCAGCGAAAACGGGGATTTATTTGTTTCTTTGGTGAATTCAATTATTAGTGCGGAATTTAAGAATTTAAAGAAGCAATTATTGAACACTTAAAAACCTATAAACTACAATAAAACTTGTGATTTTCCTTATCTTGTTCCTTGATTTGTAACGACTAAGAGGTATTCAGCATGGAATAAAGTAGAATTACAGTTGATTAAAGCAAAACCACGCCTACCAATTGCCCATTTGCGTTGCCGAATGCAACGTCGGTTTTCAAGGTGGGTGATATCTAGTTACATCGGTGGGCGAACAATTTCAACGGAAGTGCATCAAAATTGGACGAGGTCGTGGTAAGTAAAGCCATTATCGAAAATCGGAGTACCTTATTCGATGTAAACCCTAGCAGTCCTACTGCTTAAGTGTTTCTGATTTAGTAGGTTATTTTACCCTTTCAGACCAAAACAGATACCTGTGCAAACAGTGTAGATCTAGATGAGACTGCCGTCTCATCAGAATCTACACTGTCGCCATTCTGTATTTTCAACCAAGATCCCTATTTCGAACAATGGTTCAGCCCTAATTCAAAAATGAAAGAGTTCACATTAGGAAATCGGGAGTGAAATGGTTAATATTTATTGATACTACCAGCTGACATTTGAGAATATTGAAGGCATAAGCAGCCTGATTGTGTAACATTAGGCTGAATATATAAGTTGGGAGAAGGAGCAGAACATCTAACAAAAAAGTTTTTTTGGTAGTACTGGATGTAGAAATGCTGAAATGATAGGCGTTAAACTATATGTTGAGAGTTAATCATTAACAGTGCAATTGTTGGTTTTATACATATATACAAACAGTCACACTGCAAGGATACTCAGACTGAGCCAAACATTCGTTGTTCGCACAAGGAATCATGCAAGAATTAAGTGTCTAAGTCCCAGTTCGTCAAGAAATTTCAATGCCAATAGTGCCACAACGTGGGAAACCGTTGTCACCACGCAATTTGTAATAACGTCGCAATTTGTAATAAACTAGTTTATGACAAATTGCGGAGCATGTCACCACGCAATTTGTAATAAGGCCGCAATTTGTTATAAACTTTTCAAACTTATACTACCCCAGGACTTGCGAAGTAAATGTACATGTATATTCCTAACAACTAAACAGGGGACAGAATTAGACAGCTTAGACATCAAAAATGAAGTTTTCAAACTTTACATTACATTACAAATAGCGTTGACTTTGTTTTTTTTTTTGACGATTTCGATGATATTCACATTTGCCGCAGTTTGTAATAAACTTTCCAAACTTTAACTACCCAAGGAATTATCTTCGTTACTACTAAACAGGAGACAGAACTGGACAGTTTAGACATCAAAGACAAAATTTTCAAACTTTATTACAAATTGCGTTGACCTCGCTTTTGGACGTTTTTCAATGATTTTCACATTCACCAATTTGTAATAAACGTTTCAAACTTAAACTACCTTTTGGCATTTTGAAGTAGATGTACTTGTATCTTCGTGCAACTAATCAGGGGACAGAACTGGACAGTTCGGACATCAAAGATTACGTTTATGATCTTTATTACTAATTGCGCTGACTTTGATTTTTGTCAATTTTCGATGATTTTCACATTCGCCGCAACTTGTGATAAAACTTTCCAAACTTAAACTACGCTAGGAATTTCGAAGTATATGTACCTGTATAATCGCTTCAACTAGTCAGGGGACGTAACAGGACAGTTTGTACATCAAAGATTAAGTTTTCGATCTTTATTACAAATTACGTTAAAATTGCTTTTTGGTGATTTTCGATATTTTCTCATTTACCGCTGTTTGTAATATAAAGTTTTCAAACTTGAACTACCCAAGGCATTTCGACGTATATGTAATTGTATCTTCGTTACAACTAATAAGAGGACAGAAATGGACAGTTTAGACATCAAAGACGGAGTTTTCAAACTTTATCGCAAATTGCGTTGACTTGGCTTTGGGGCGTTTTTCGTTGATGTTCACATTCGCCGCAATTCGTAATAAAAATACCAAACTTAAACTACCTTGAGAATTTTCGAGTGTGTGTACCTGTATCTTCGTTACAACTAATCAGGGGACAGACCTGAACAGTTTAGACATTCGAGACGAAGTTTTTGAACTTTATTACAAATTGCGTTGACTTTACATTTTGGCGATTTTCGACGATTTTCATAATCGCCGCAATTTGTAATAAACTCTTCTACCTGGAACTACCCAAGGAATTTAAAAAGAAAATAGACATCGAACTTTATTACAAATTGCGTTGAGTTTGCTTTTTGGCGATTTTCGATTATTTTCACATTCGCCGCAATTTGTAATAAACTTTTCAAACTTAAACTACCCCTTGAATTTCAAAGAACATGTAGTTGTATATTTGTTACAACTAATAAGGGGACAGAATTGGGCAGTTTAGTCATCAAAGTTGAAGTTTTCGAACTTAATTACAAATTGCATTGACGGCTTTTTGGCGATTTTCGATGATTTTCACATTCACCACAATTTGTAATATACTTTCCAAACTTTACCTACCCCAGGAATTTCAAAGCATAATTATGTATTTTTACTTCGTTACAACTTAGCAGGGGACAGAGAGTTAAGACATCAAAGACGAAGTTTTCAAACTTTATTACAAATTGCGTTGGTCTTCCTTTTGGGCGTTTTTCGATGAATTCCACATTCGCCGCAATTTGTAATAAACTTTCCAAACTTAAACTACCCTTAGAATTTCGAAGTATATGTACATGCATCTTCGTTACAATTAATCATGGGATAGAACTAGATAATTCAGACATCAAAGATTAAGTTTTGATCTTTATTACAAATTACGTTGACTTTGCTTTTTGGCGATTTTCGATGATTTATGCATTCGCCACAATTTGTAATAACATTTGCCAAACTTAAACTACGCCAAAAATTCCCAAGTATATGTACTTGTATCTTCGTTACAATTATTCAGGAAACATAACTAAAAGATAAAGTTTTAAGTTTATACAAATTGCATTGAATTTACTTTTTGCCGATTTTCGACGATTTTCACATTACCCGCAATTTGTAATAAACTTTCATACTTGAACTTCCCAAGGAATTTCGGTGTATATGTACTTGTTTCTTCGTTACAACAAAATGGGGGGCATAACAGGACAGTCCACAGATCAAAGCTGAGTTTCCGAACTTTATTACAAATGACGTTGAGTTTGTTTCCTGGTGATTTCGATCATTTTCACATTTGCCGCAGTTTGTAATAAACTTTACAAACTTGAACTATCCAAGAAATTTCGACGTGTATCTACTTGTTTCTTCGTACAACTAATCAGGGGGACATAATAGGACAGTTTACACATCAAAGATAAAGTTTTCGAACCTTATTGTAAATAGCGTTGAATTTGCTATTTTTTTATTTTCGATGATTTTCACATTAACTATCCCAGGAAATTCGAAGTATATGTATTGTATCTTCGTTACAACTAATCAGGGGACAGAACTAAAAGATAAGACATCAAAGATAAAGTTTTTGAAGTTTATTACAAATTGCGCTGACTTTGCATTTTGCCGATTTTCGATGATTTTCACAATCGCCGTAATTTGTAATAAACTTTCAAACTTGAACTTTCCAAGAAATTACAACTAATCAAGTGACATAACAAGACAGTTTACACATCAAAGATGAAGTTTTCGAACTTTATTACAAATTGCGTTAAATTTGCTTTTAGGTGATTTTCGATGATTTTCACATTGGCTGCAATAAACTTTTTAAGCTTAAACTACCCTAAAAAATCGCCAAAAAGCAAACTCAATGCAATTTGTAATAAAAAAAATCGAATACTTCATTTTTTGTCTAAACTGTCCAATTGTGTCCCCTGATTAGTTTCAACGAAGAAACAAGTACATATACATCAAAGTGCCTTGGGTAGTTCAAGTTTGGAAAGTTTATTACAAATTGCGGTGAATGTGAAAAGCATCGAAAATCGCCAAAAGAGCAGTCAACGCAATTTGTAATAAAATTCGAAAACTTCAACTTTGATGTCTAAACTGTCCAGTTCTGTCCCCTTATTAGTTGTAACGAATATACCAGTACATTTACGTCAAAATTTCTGGGGTGGTTTAGGTTTAAAATGTTTTATATTACAAATTGCGGCGAATGTGAAAATCATCAAAAATCGCCAACAAGCAAACTCAACGCAATGTGTAATATAGTTCGAATACTTTATTTTTGATGTGTAAACTGTCCAGTTGTGTCCCATAATTAGTTGTAACGAAACTTAAAGTACATATACGTCGAAATTTCTTGGGTAGTTTAAATTTGAAAAGTTTATTACAAATTGTGACGAATGTGAAAATAATCGAAAAAGGTCAAAAAGCAATACCAATGCAATTTGTAATAAAATTCGAATACTTCATCTCTTATGTCTTAACTGTCCAGTTGTGTCCCCTCATTAGTTGTAATGAAACTACGAGCATATAAACTTGGAAATTCTTTGTGTAGTTCAAGTTTGAACAGTTTATTACAAATTGCGACGAATGTGAAAATCATCGAATATCGCCAAAAAGCACGTCAACGCAATTTGTAATGAAGTTCAAAACCTTCATCTTTGATGTATCAACTGTTCTTGATGTCCCTTGATTAGTTGTAACGAAGAAACAAGTACATATACATCGAAATTCCTTTGGTAGTATAAGTTGAAAATTTATTACAAATTGCGGATTTACGAATGTAAAAATAATCGAAAAACAAGGTCAACGCAATTTGTAATAAAGTTTGAAAACTTAGAAAGTGCTCACTCAAAAGTTGTTGAGCCAGGGGTATCAAAAAACCAAACTGGTAGCAACACTTAAAAAGTTCTATGGCAGACATCATGATCTAGTCAATCCCTACAATGTGGCAGTTTCCAGAATTGTTTCTGATGTTTTTGCCAGTGACGCGCCATAAGTAGACTTCCCAAATCCCGGACATACGCTTCTACCGATATTTCCTTCGTTCTGGCCCATGGGCATGGTGGGCGAAGCTTGCTTACCAAGTAATGCTTACTATCCGCGGACGCCTGATTACACCCTTTGTTCTGGGGTCCATGTCTGTTGGTCTGAACATTCTGATTCGTCATTCGTTTATGGATTTATGATTTTGAATTACGGCTTTGGTACCATGACCGCAACTACTTTTGATGTCAAAACTGTCCAGTTCTGTCCCCTGATCAGTTGTTAGGAATGTACAAGTACATATACTTCGAAAGTCCCGGGTCAGTCCAAGTTTGAAACGTTTATTACAAATTGCGGCGCTATTACAAATTGCGTTGTGACATGCGCCGCAATTTGTATTAAACTAGTTTATTGCAAATTGCAGCGTTACTACAAATTGCGTGGTAAGAAACCGTACCTCCCGACGTGGGCACTCAACAAAAAAAAAAAAAAAAAAAAAAAAAAAAAGGTAAGAGAAAAGTCCAGGGAATGCCTAATTCACAAGCCGCAGCCCTTCCAGACACAAAGAGGAAGAGGAAACAGACAAAACCAAACAAGCGCAAATCGAACAAACGTACGAAAAGCACAAAGATTAGCTCTCTCTTCCCCAAACGGGATAATCGTAATGCTAAAAGGACAGAAAAACACAAGAACAAAATATCACAAGGCAAGACTTAAAACAAATCGCCTCGTAGAATAAAAAGGTAAGAGAAAAGTCCAGGGAGTGCCACAATCACAAACCGCAGCCCTTCCCAGACATCAAGAGGAAGAGGAAACCGACAAATCCAAACAAGCACAAATCGATCAAACATACGAAACCACAAAGCAACAAAGAGTCATACTAACAGCGGGACCACCGCCTTAGAGCTCTGCGCATCCTCGCATACTGATCAGAGCCTTCGTTGTCCGCATGAAGAACCTTTGCATCCTTGGCTATCCAAAATGCACTCAGTGAAGATCTGATCAGACTGCGCGTATGCGCAGGCTGATCTGTATCTTTGATAGGCGCACATGTCTGACGATATGTTGACATTTCGGCTATTTTTTTTTTTTCTTAATTTGCACAGACTGACTTTCAAGATTGAAATATGACAGCAACGATGGAGTACAACTACTTGGGCAGCAGTGGTCTGAAAGTTTCCAATCTCTGTCTTGGAGCCCTGACGTTTGGCACAACAGATAAAGGATACACTGAGGTAATATAATATACAGCATGAGACAGTGTACCTATCGACGTGGTCTGATCAAACTGCGTGGATACGCAGACTGATCTGAACCTTATTTTGACATATAGGGCGTAAAGCGCAGTATTTTCTCGTTGTGGATCGGTTATTTGTGAGTGAAAAGAAGGTTGGCAAATTGATGATAAGAAGTAGATTTTCCATGTTGTGGATCAAATATTTGTGTTAGAAAATGGGAGTGGGCATATAAGTCATAAAGAGCAGTATTTCCATGTTGTGGATCATATATTTGTAATGGAAAAAGGACTGGGAATATAGGTCATACTGAGCAGTATTTCCATGTTGTGGAACAGATATTTGTGATGGAAAAGGGGGTGGGCAAATAGATCACAAGGAGTATTATTTCTATGTTGTGGATCAGATATTTGTAATTGAAAAGGCAGTGGGCATATATGTCATAAGAAGCAGTATTTCCATGTTGTGGATCAGGTATTTGTAATCTAAAAGAGAGTTGGCATATAGGTCAAAAGGAGCAGCATATCCATGTTGTGAATCAGGTATTTGTGATTGAAAAGGGAGTGGACATATTAGTCATAAGGAACATTATTTTATGTTTTCGCTTTGATGCATTGACTGAGTTGGGAGCCTTTATGCAAACCGATTTTTTATGTATTTCTGTATTATGAGTAGCATCGGGACCCAGGGTGAAGTTAGCTAGCTGTAAAAGTGCTTTAACCACCCCCCCCACCCCCCGCCCACCCCCCGGTGGTTTGCTCTACCCACCGTTCTAAGACGGTGGTCCCGGTGTTAGTCTTGCTCTTTGTTGCTTTGTGGTTTGTTCTGCGAGGCGATTTGTTGTATGTCTTTCCGTGTGTCATTTTGTTCTTGTGTTTTTCGGTTCTTTTAGTATTGCGATTACCTCGGAAGAGAGAGCTAGTCTTGGTGCTTTTCGTACGTTTGTTCGGTTTGTGCTTGTTTAGATTTGTCGGTTTCCTCTTCCTCTTGGGGTTTGGGAAGGGCTGCGGTTTGTGATTGTGGCACTCCCTGGACTTTTCTCTTACTTTTTTTTCCATGTTTTGGACCAGTTATTAAGTATCCTTTCCCTCATAGACTACGGTTCAAATGCCTAGCGAACAACATCTAATATGAATATTGAACAACTAAATAAACTCCAAAAGCGTGCAGTCCACATCATCTTGAAAGCTGACTTCATAGCACCCTCAGCAGACATGTTTTAAAGCTTTGGCTGGATGCCAGTAAATAGTAGATTAAACTACAATAAGGCCATTCACTTATAAAGCGCTAAATATCCAAACTCCTGCATATATACTGAACCAAAAAGAAACTTTCGCAAAGTAGGTCTTAAACTTATAAGGTAAAATACAACATGTAGAAAAATTATGTAGTAGTTTACACTGACGTCCTACTTTGGGAAATCGGTCAGATAATCACCTCATGTCGAACGATATCGTCTGTTTTGACAAAACCTCCATTTTCACGTGCACGCACGGGGTGGACATATCTGGTCTACATGTGTTAACTTTTTTCACTGCCAATTATTGCACTTGACGACTACAGTCACAAAAATACCTTAACACTTTTATATCGATACAATTAGGGCAAAATTTCGATGCCTCGAATTGCGAAACATTTAAAAGAGAGAGCCGTTGGGATGCTGGAGGCAGAGGCTTCAACGGAAGATGTTGCTGCGCAAGTTGGAGACATCTGTGCAGGCAGTTAGAAGTCTGAGACGGTGGTTTGTGCAGACCGGAAGCACGGAAGATCTTCCACGTAGCGGTAGACCACGTGTGACCACGCTGGCGCAAGACCGCTATATTTTGAACCAACATTTACGAAATCGTTTTTTAACTGCGACAGCTACAGCGTCTGTCACCCCAGGTACTCATAACCCCAGGATTTCCGCTCAAACCGTACGAAATCGTTTGTCTGAGAACAATTTACGTGCACGTCGTCCCTACGTCAGAACAGTATTAACGGGTCGTCATCGCCGTGATAGGCTTCAATGGGCTGATAGACACATCAACTGGACAAGGCAAGACTGGCGGACGATTCTTTTTTCAGATGAATCCAGGTTTGCATTGTCCAATAGTGATGGTCGGATCAGGGTCTACCGACGTATGAATGAACGTTACGCTGACTGTTGCGTTCTTCAGCGGGATCGTTTTGGCGGTGGGGGTTCCGTGATGGTCTGGGCCGGAATAAGTTATGGGTATCGTACCCAATTAGTGGTCATTGATGGCAATTTGAAAATTCTCAAAAGTATAGAGACCTTGTCCTTGCCCTACACGTTGTTCCTCTCTTACAAAATCACGGCGTTATTTCTGTGTTTCAGCAAGACAACGCCAGACCTCACGTCGCCCGTGACAATATCCAGTTCTTGCAAAATAACAATATTGATTTCATAGACGACTGGACCTCAAAAAGCCCGGATCTAAATCCCATCGTGCACCTTTGGGATAATCTTGACACACGTGTACAGCAACGTCAAAATCCGCCTGGTAGCGTCAATGAGCTCCGTGACGCTTTGCTAGAAGAGTGGAATAATATACCCCAGGTTCAAATTAATAATCTCATCCACTCAATGCGTCGTCGCTGCCAAGCTGTTAGCAATGCTCGCGGTGGGCATACTCGTTACTAAAGCCAAAAAATATTGAATCGACACCTATCTCAAATGATATTGAAAAATCCAATGAAATTGATAATTTTCAGACTGTAAATGAACTTTGATGAATTGATTTTAAATTATTGTGCAATAACAAATACGAATAAAAACTGTTAATATACACATATGTGGAAACAGTCCCATTGAAGTCTCGCGAAAGTTTCTTTTTTAGTTCAGTATATCTAATCTACTAAAACCAACCGCGGAAACAGAATACAGAAGACTAAGGTTATCAGAAGCCCGCAATTTGACTCTTCCTCGATCCAGGACTTCATGGTATCACGAGTCATTTTCTTGTTCAAAACTCTGGAACTCCCTGACCGACTCAGCAAAATGGCACCATCCTTAAAAGGACTACGAAAGACTACCTCCTGAAAGTAAAAGAAAAATAAAACTTATGTTGCAATAATAATTTTAAGTTTTATGAGCCCTTGATGCATTTAATCAACATTTAAGCATACTTTTTCTACATTTGTGTTAGCAAACGATGCAAGCCTGTGGCATAGAGAGAGATGTTCTACTATGAACCGTAAACATACATATAAATAGAAAGGGAAAGGAAGGCAATGATCAGGAATCGATACAATTACCTACCACCTACCGTTCTAAGACACCAAGACACCAAACGGAACCAACGGGAAAGATGTACGCACTTAAAGTAACGGCACCACAATCAAAACAGTACTCGCAGAAAGCCAAGCGGCTATCCAATATAAAAAAATACAAAGCAATACATGCAAAGGCAAACAATGACAGATATAATGAAAAAAAAGGTAAGAAATAAGTCCAGGGAGTGCCACAATCACAAACCGCAGCTCTGCCCAGAAACCAAGAGGAAGAGGAAACAGAAAAAAAAAAAAAAAAAAAAAAAAAAAAAAAAAAAACAAGCGCAAATCGAACTTATATACGAGAAACATTAAGACTAGCTCTAACTCTTCCCCAAGCGAGGTAATCGCAATGCTAAAAGGACTGAAAAACATACAAAATAACACAAAGCAAAACATAAAACAAATCCACAGCAGAAGCACCGCCTTGGAACGGTTAGTAGAATATTACTTGGGCCTTAAATCGATTTTACGTGGCCACAACCCTCGCCCTTTGTTCTGTCGTGGTAAATACGAGGCATTTGTTCAGTCCGCGTGAAGGGTTCCTAACTCATCAGTGCAACATCTCCGAGAAAATCAAACAAATACAGAGATGAAACAACGATGAGGACTCGACAGTAAGAAATAACTGAAATGCTGAAGCAAAAGTAAACCAACAGTAGGACTCCGGTGGGCCAAACCAGAGCCAGAGCATCAGGCACCAACCGACACTTAAATCTTTAAGCCGGAGCCGTCAAAGAGTCTGAGGCCCGACCCGCCGGCGTGCAACCAAAGAGAGAAGCAAAATTTTTAACCGTGATTGGGTTAAATATAAGCCTTTCAAATCCATGTTAAATGTATATATGTATATATGTTGTAATATGTTGTATTTTATGAGGACCGCATGGAAAAGAGGATGGGCATACAGGTCATAAGGAGCAGTATTTCCTTGTTGTGGATCAGATATTTGTGATAAAAGCGGGATTGAGCACACAGGCCATAAGGAGCAGTATTAATGTGTGATAGAAAGTGGGATGGGCATATAGAGCAGTATTGCCATGTTGTGGATTAGATATTTATAATAGAAAAGGAGAGTTGGCATATAGGTCATAATGAGCAGTATTCCCAAGTTTTGGATCAGATATTTTTTATGGAAAAAGTAATGGACAAAGAGGTCATAAGGAGCAGTATTTCTATGTTGTGGTTCAGATATTTGTGATGGAAAAGGGAGTGGGCATATAGGCTATAACGAGCAGTATTTTCATGTTACGTAACAATTTTATTTGTGATGGAAGAGAGAGGGACTGCATCTCATGTGCTAACGGCTGAAGGTGACACATGTTAGAATTATCTCCATTTTGTCCAAATGTCTCAACAATTGTGATTTTCTATATTTCTATATGCCTTTCAATACAAATAGTCTCTTCTGGAAAGGGCCATTTCAAAAAAGAAAGAATTTACTCCCTTGTGTGGTGTAGGTGGGTGGGACGGGGGACGAGTAAATTCTTTCATTTTAAAGTGGACCCCGTTTCAGAAGGGAGCAAACGAATTTTACAAAGTTGTCTCCCTTAAAAGTGTGCCCATTCCCAGGCTGTCGCCTACCCAGATACCAATAGGATCCGCGCCAAAAAAATTACATTACCCTTTTCCTTCGAGGGCGGGGATGGAGGGCATGAAATATACCTTGATTTCTATAGCTCATACACATTACAGTGGCGTAGCCGGAAAGGAATTGTTTTACATAAAACAAGGAAAATCTTAAAAATGATGTCTAAAATTATTTCCAAAATAGGGACTACTCGTAAAGGAAAGCATTTGACTGTATATGCACAAGTACTGGTTTACCACTTAGAGGACTAAGCCTGCCAGGTAAAAGTGTGGTTAGGTAAATTGACTGGCTCGACATTACCTTTGTAGTATTGACTGCGCCGTAAAACTCCAACGCCAACCCAAGCTTGGTGCATAATATGAATGGGGCGAACTTAATTACTGACTAGATTTTTGTGACCTTGATCGTATTTACACAGTCTTCAGGCTACCCATGAAGATCGTTTCACCATCGTGTTCCCAGAACCAAATAGATGGATTTGGTATGTTATATAACTTGGACAACCACAATTGCTGATCTTGATCTCATTTTCAATACCAAAGTGCTCCAAAGGGTTGTCAAATATTTTGAAGAAAAACAGCTTCTGTGCTCATTATCTCCTGAATTGATGGATGGATATGGCCAAATCTGAAAAGGTACCAGCTCACTCGGACAGTATGAAGAGTTGAACAGATCTTGGTAATCAAAACGCGGCCCCTGATGAGGGTCTGCACCGTTTGTTCAAATTTCTGGAAGTTATGGGTTAAATGAAACTGTCTTTAGTCCCCGTTCAGGACCATTCTCCGTCTTCACTCAGAGGCAATCGGCCCACCAGTGCTGTCAGTGCTTTAAGACAGAGTTATGCAGTACAGATGGTTGATAAAATAAGGTTTAAAACTACAATTTTCTGACTTCTGTAATGTATACCCCTTTTCCCTCTATTGTTGTGCAATAAAGACATTAAATTACATACACATGTACACAAATTGACCCGAATATCACTCCGCCTCCACCAACAAGACCTGTTTTCAACATGCGCGACTTATCTGCACAGTAACCATAGTAACGTGTATATTTACCTGATCTGAGTTTTGGTTATGTTTCTGGCTGCCTGTTAGCCGTTAAAGTGCTAAGCACAACTGCAGCAGACGACATTATGAGTTTTTTTTTTTATTTCTCTTTTTTTTTCAGAGAAAATAAGACTTGGTATTTCATGGGAACCGTCTGCGTAGCAGACGCTTTACATGAATTTCCAAGTCTTATTTTCTCTGAAAAGTAATGAAAAAAAAAAAATAGAATATTGTCTGCTACAATCTTACTTATCGCCTTTAGGTTTAAGCTATTGCAACTGATGATCTTTCGTTTCAAATGCATTTTAAACTAAACAGCACTGTATGATAGATAAGTATAGGTTATTGCATAGTTTTAAATTTTTAGCCGTAAGGCGAGAAATTAAAAACATGCAATAACCGACTTGTCGCTTCTTGCTGGCATTGTTTTAACTGACAGAAATAATTAAGTTTTAATTTGCTTATCTAAACACACTGCCGCTTTTGGGTTAAAGGCTCATTTAGCTGTTTCAGACATACTGGTATGAAAATATGATTGACGTTTACCATGATGTAGACTAAATTGCTAGACAAAGAGGGTTTGTTTTGTTTTGTTTTGTTTTGTTTAAGGGAGAGGTCACTTGGAACACTTTCAAAAGAATGTTTTAAATGCAAAGAAAAATTAAATACCAAGCTCTTTGTTTAAAGTCAAAGTAAGAAAGACTAAAACGTCTGTTTCATTTTAAAATTCAGCATGCTAAATGTCTTCCATCATCTATACTGTTTACACGCCAGTGTAATTTATCACTGCAGGAGGTCGATTATAATTGAATTAGGCTGGCATAGTTTCTAGTTGCCGCATTTCTGTCATGGAGATTTTCTGCTTTTTATTGTTTTAGTCTACCACACTCATTTTCTGCACAAACAGCGACAAGAGGTATGGTACTTAGTATTTTATAATATCGTTCCAGTGTATATTATTACATGTACAGTGAATCCCCGTTACAACGACAGCATTTATTCCCAAAGACGTTGCCATTAAAATGAATTTACTGTTTTAAAGAATCCATAATGAGCATATCAAATCTAAGAAAGGTTGTTTGTTCCGCATGTTTTGGATATTTGTTAGGATCGCTTTACTGATGTGATTCTAACAAATATCCATAACATATATTTCTATAAAGTATTAAATTCAATATTCTTGTATAATTTGTGACAAATTGTAACCTCTTAACTGACGGTTTCATGACAGTCAAATTGTCATTATAACGAGTTTTGTCGTTGTATCGAGTGTCGGTATAAAGAAGGTTGTCTGTACATTGTTCCAGTTGTTTCAAAGTAGCAGACAAGTCGATGAAGCATCATGTCACAAGCTAATGGACCGGTTTGTCGAACTCGGGGGCAACTTCATCGACACATCTGATATATACTCATTTGGAAACTCAGAAGAAATAATAGGAAAATGGCTGCCGAAGTAAGTACACTGTGTTCATTGAAGAATTTAAAACAAATTGTTTATTCGTAAGATAGATAATTACAATATTTATACTGACCATACATAACGACTGACTTACATCATTCGTTGATGTGTCTCTGCCTTACAAATGATAACTATATACAGAACATGTTAAAAAACTAATTAATATTACTAAGCTCGATTTTGTTTTATCTTTTTTAAATATTACTAAGCTCGATTTTGTTTGATCTGTATCAGATTTAGTTTTCGTGGAAACATTTTTTAAATATCAGTTGTAGTTTTTTTATATAAGTAAAAAACTATGCAGGATAAAATTGAAGAATATAAGAAACTGTGCCATGAACATGCAAAATTGAGTAGCTTTCCTTTACATAAATAATGGAGATTTTCCAAACTATAAAATTCCGCAGAGTTGTTTTTTCTAAATGTATGATTGACATCCATTTCGATTAAGAAAAAAGTAAAAACCATAAATACCTCATCCTTAAATCATAAATTTTATTAAGATGTATTGCGGAGGTGCTGTCCTATTTTACAATTCTACGGAATTATAGAATAATATAAAAGCTTCATCTGAAATGTCGGCACAAGTCTCACAGTGCAAAATGTATCCAAGAAAGGTTTAATAAACACGTACATTTAAAGTTATCGCAAACATTTAGTTCGAAACTGTTAAAACATCGAATTTAAAGCTTGTATTGCCATGTGTATCGGCCGCAAAAGACTACTCTAACTTCATTACAGTGGCTTAAGCTTGTGAGTTTGCACATGTCATACGAATACGTAACATATGTGTAACGTATGTGTACAGTTTGTCTAGTCATTATATTTGTAGAGACTACTTAAAGGATTAACATGAAACGACATTTTACTATCAATCTTCAATCAGCTTTAACAGTTATTGTGTGCTAAGCATAGACCAAGCTTAGTAAAAACGACTTTTTGGCTCTCAGAATCTGTCAGATACCCCAAACAATTCAAATGAGTATTAAATGGAGTAAGATTAATCACGCTGGACAGTTGATGGGTTAATTTCAATCAGCTTTAACATTTATTGTGTGCTATGTAGCATAGATAACAATAAAGTTAAAAAAAGGTAAGAGAAAAGTCCAGGGAGTGCCACAATCACAAACCGCAGCCCTTCCCAGACCCCAAGAGGAACAGGAAACCGACAAATCTAAACAAGCACAAACCGAACAAACGTACGAAAAGCACTAAGATTAGCTGTCTCTTCTCCAAGCGAGGTAATCGCAATACTAAAAGGACTGAAAAACACAAGAACAAAATGACACAAGGAAAGACATACAACAAATCGCCTCGTAGAATAAACCACAAAGCAACAAGGAGTAAGACTAACACCGGGACCACCGCCTTAGAACGGTCGGTAGAGCAAAACACCGGGGGGTTTAAAGCACTTTTACAGCTAGCTAACTTCACCCTGGGTCCCGATGCTACTCTTAATACATAAATACATAAAAATTCGGTTCGCATAAAGACTCCCAACTCAGTCAATGCATCAAAGCGAAAACATAAAAATCAAATTAATCACTATAATAAACAAAGACGAGTACTCATGGCTAATTCTACTGTATGCCAGAATAAATGAAAACCAATAGTAGAACCACGGCGGGCCAAGCCAAAGACATATCGGCAAGCCCCAACCCACTGGTTAAAGTTTTACGAAGAGGCCGTCATTGAGTCTGAGGCCCGAACCGCCGTCGTGCAATTAAAGAGTGAAGCATAGCCATCAACAATGATTGGGTTGACAACTAGGCATGCAGTCTGCCACATAATATCCAGGCTATAGCCAATTCTTTTATAATGGTTAATAAGTTATCTGAATTGCTCCGAAAAGCTAGATTTACCTACATTTTTCTAAATCATTCTAACTTTGTTTCAGTACATATAAAGATCTATTACAGTACAGTAAAAGAGAGAAAGAAAGAAAATCATTTTGCTGTATCACCTTTTAAAAAATTCATTTCATTTTGCTTCGGGAAAATGGCATTTTGCTGCATTTTGCTGCATTTCGCCCATTTCTTACATTTCAAATGGCCCGTTTAGATTCAGTGTTTCCGATTCGATTCACTTGAGATATCAGTTCCGGTTCTGGTTTCGGGTTAACCGACATAAAACGAATGATGCATTGTGGATCAACAACGGATTTACTTTATTGTCTCTCCTCAGCTCATTTCTATTCTGTATCAAAAACACACAGTCCAACTGTATCGAGTTTTCTTTTGAGATATATAAGATGTGAAGATTTCGTATTGTTTGAACATGTGTAAAATTCAACATGTGACACTCATACAAATATGTAACTGTTACGCGTGCGTACAAATGTACGCATATGTAACACATCTGTTACGTATTCGTATGTGTGACATATGCACACTCACAGTGGCTAGAGGGAATGAGCAATGGTGTATTATCTAGCTCTAGATAAAGCGCTTTTTTCATTTTAAACGCATCGATATTTTTCTTATTTCTTCATGAAAACACGCGTTGTTATACTCATAATGCGCTTCTACTAAGTACCCGCAACGTACGTTTTAATAGAGAAATAAGAAACCTATTTACCTGATACCCTCTCTTATCTGGAGCTTTGAATTTTGCATTAATATTCATGAAGAGATCCAGTAAAACCGATTCTGCTAGTTTCGAATCTTTTATAAATGAACGTACCTTACTTCCAAAAGATGCCTTTTCATAGAATATATTCGCCACTGGCGCAGGACAACTCGCCCCAAAGACAACTCGCCCCAAGCCATCTCACCCCACATAAAATTTGCCAGAAGACAACTCGCCCCACATTCATAAGACAACCCGCCCCATTTAAATTGGGAATTTTGTATTATTCTATTTAGGGAGATGGGCTGTTTAGAAATTTAAGGATGTTGGATGTCACAAATTATTCAGAGATCCAATCTGGGGATATTGTTGTTGTTGTGCGGGTTTTAACGCTACCAGGTACCCGAGGCACGTAGCGCAGCGGCGATTGTTATATACATGTATTTGTACAGCCTTGCTTTCATGGATCAGCCATGCACACTTGGTGCTGCTGTCTGTCACCAAGCGTTGCCCTGTCCACTTTATACTCAACCCAGGGCACGTCGAGTATGAACTAGGCTAACTAATGGTCTGAAAATTGTCTCGACCTGAGCGGGATTCGAACCCACGATATCCCGCTTGAAAATCGAGTGCGCTAACCACCAGGCCACCCAGCCCACAATGTGAGGTTATAGGATATTTGGGATATTTGTAGGAATTGTATTCCCCACGGGATATATGTTATTTTTTATTTATTTATTTATTTTTTTGTTTGTTTTGGTGTGGATCCCGTTAGAATTAGCATCGGCGTTGGAGTGACGGTTTCTTGGGTGCACGATACCCCTTGGCAAATTTGTACCAAACTTGCATGAATTTGTTATTGAGAAAAATTCTCGAGTTGATCACAATTTAGGCCGACTGCTTCAAATTTAGTGCCAGAGTAATGCCCCTTTTTGTGAATACCAGACTCTGAGTTCAGACGTACTAAAAACCAAAGGAAACATAAGTTCTCGGTGCGAAAGTGGTCGGGTGGGGGACTCTTGCACAATGTCATTTGGTGCATAATGTTTTAGATTTTCTTCGGTTTTACTGAGTTAAACAGGCTTATGAGTACTTGATCTACTAGAGGAGGGTTGGGTCGACTTTACTTGTGGGACGAGTTATCATATTAATATGGGGCGAGTTGTCTTATGAGTGTGGGGCGAGTTGTCTTGGGGCGAGTTTTATGTGGGGCGACTTGCCTTGGAGCGAGTTGTCTTTTGGGCGAGTTATCTGTACGCAGCCACAGCGTAAGTAAACGCACCTTCTGACATGTGCGCACAATGATGACTCAAATCGGCCTTCACACCCTAGCAGTCTGATCAGAATTTTTTGTCAACACGAAAAAATTTTGCATCTTTTTCTATCCACACTGCGACCATTGAAGATTCTGGACACACTGCGCGAATACGCAGGCGGATCTGAATCTTCGCTGGTTGCACGTCCGATTGTACGTTTCTGACATTGTGGTACATTTATTCCAGTTAGTGACCGCCGGAACTCACGGCCGGTAAACATTCAAATTGACCTACGAAGGAGGTCAATTAAAACCAAATTTAAGTTATATCCGGAGGTCAGTTTAAACCTTTCCTGTTATTAGATGTCGTCGGTCAGGGGAAGGTTATATGTAAGATTTTTCTTGACAAAAATCATATTTCAAAAACCGGGGAATGTCTTGCTATCAGTTTTTAATGACAGATTCCATCTGTCATTTCTAGCTGGCACAGACATTTTCATGCCCTTTCCGACCTACACTACCATATTGAATAATAGAAATATGTGTCCGCACATAAATGTAGTTCGGCCTATTTGCAGGTTTGCACAGCAAATTTAATGACGACATTTGCAACCACTTCTAAAGAATAGGTGTTAAGTTATTGTTGAAAATTTTTATCACAGTTTTACCTCTATATTGCATGTGATAATTGGCTTTTTGCATGTGTGGCAATGTGTTTAAAGGCTTGAGGTCATCAGGCTAATGCGACAATCTCTCATTACGTTGATAGTTGAATTAAAACTGTCATAAGTTGAGTGTTTCTACTTCATGTGACACGCTTACTGGTCCTCCTCTACATCCCTACCAAATATTATCAAAATGTCTCAAGGGGTATCAAAATTATGGAGCGCACAAGGATGCACCTACGGAAGAACAGACAGACGGACGGACACCATACTGATCGCTATATCCCCCCGCCGGAACCTAACGATCGGGTGACAAAAAGTGATCTTTCTTGACTAAATGCGTACAGAAAGTCACATTTTTTTTATAAAAGCGGTTTCTTTTTGGAAGAAAAAAAAAGAATTAACTTTAATGGAGAAATCACTTATTCTGCCTTGGATGCAAAAATATAAAACGCGAATCTGAAATAGAAATCTAAATAAAACTGACAGGTTTTATCAGACTTGTCTATGGGTATTCATGCTTTACACTTCTCACCTGTCCATATCTTTAGAATAATTATGGTACCATAACAACCCTAAATATTGGGACAGACAGGCCTGAGTATATAGTGTAGATCCAGATCAGATGACAAAATTAAGAATTTTTATGAATTTCTGATATAATTTGTCATTTCAGTGCCTTTGGCGCTTTGATTGTTTTGCCGTTGTATATTCAGACCGAATGGTATGAAATGATTTTACGCCGTGTCATTGCTCTTTTTTGTTCTGCAAGCTCAGCGGGGAAATCGAAAGCAGAAAGTTTGCAAACACGGGTAAATTTGCTCTGCTTGTCCAGGGGTCACTTGTTTTACATAGAATCGTTTAGGGAAAACTTTAAAATTTTCTTCTCTGAAACTAGAAGGCTCGGGTCTTTGATATTTGGTATGTAACTTCATCTAATACGCCTCTACCAAGATTGTTCAAATTATAGCCCTGGGCCCTACCCCGGGTCTCACTTGCAGACTGATATATTTTCTGATATAGAAGTCTCAGATCTGATATTTGATATGTAGCTTCATCTAGTAGTCCTTTACCAAGATTGTACAAATTATATCACCGGAGTCAAAAATGGTCCCGCCCCTGGGGTCATTTATTTTACAGAGACTTATATAGTGAAAAACTTTAAAAATGTTCTTGTGAGATACTAAAAAACCCAGGCCTTTGATATTCGGAATGTAGCCTCAGCTAGAGGGCCCTTAGCAAGAGTGTTCAAATTATGGTCCTGAGGTCAAAAAGGCTCCGTCCCGGAGGTCACTTGCCTTACATAAACTCATAGGAGAAAATTTTTAAAAACTTCTTATGTAAACTAGAAGTCCTAGGCCTTTGACATTTGCTACTTAGATTTATCTAGTAGACATTCACCAAGATTGTTCACATTATAGCCCTGGAGTCAAAAATGACCCCACCCCAGGGGTCACTTGTCTTACATAGACTCATATGGGGAAAAACTTTAAAAATCTTTTTGTGTTAAACTAGAAGGCACAGGACTTTGATATTTGGAATGTCATTTTATCAAAGCCATATTTTATATGAAGTTTCTGTTTCGCCAGCTTAATTCCATACCAAGTTACTGTAGGATACATAGATCATAGGTTTTATCAAACTGTACCGGTTATCATACCCATATATTTCATCCTTTAAAAAATGTTACCGTAAGCTTGCTCAGAAAAGGTGAGCTGCAGGACCATTGGTCCTTTGTTTTTGTCTCATTACAGTAAATGTCCTAACCTACTATTCCAAAATTTCTAACAAAATGGCATATGCAAACAGTGTAGACCCAGATGAAATTAGTCTGATCAGGGTCTACACTGTTTGCCATTCAACAAAGTATTTTAAGAAAAAACTGCATAAAAAGCAAAATTTAGGTATGAAAATAAGTGTTCGAAAGTTTAGTTTCTTACTTTTTACATGATATATATATTCTTAAAGGGATTGATGAGCAGGATACCAACAACAACTTATAATAATTGTGTCCCTCATAAAAAAATGGCTGTACATTAATCACTTTTATCGTCTCCTTAATACAGGCAACAGAGAGAGAAGATAGTCATTGCAACAAAAGCAAGATATCCCCTTGATGTTACCAATCCAAACTGTGGTGGTTTGAGCCGTCGACGTCTTATAGAAAGCTGTGAAGGTAGTCTGAAACGACTGCAGACTGACTTCATCGACTTATATCAGGTAAGAAGCAGGCAATTACTGTGCTTTTGATTACTTTCAGAATTTTTTTTTTTTTTTTTTTTTTTTTTTTTTTTTTTGCTTGGCACTTTGCACAGAAGTAAATTTGCAATCTTCGGTCATGATTTTATGCAAAATCTTTTGTCGTAACTACATAGGCAGAAAAGTTTCATTCTGGTCATTGGTTTAAAAATCACATATTTTCACTTTTTCCCATATTTCAAAATGATCGCAAGTTTTGCAAAAAGTCGGCGCGGGTAGGGAACTTGGTGGCAGGTTTTCAACAAGTTCCGTTTGTACAATGTTTCTGAAATTTTCACATGTTGTTGTGAATTATCAACAATTTAAAATCAGCGAAGAAAAGAAAAAAGTATTTTGTTAGCAACAAAGTCCAAAAAAATTGACTTTACTGCAGAAATTGCATACGTCAGACTAAGTTTTGGGCGTACATTTAAAATTATGGCAAATATTTGAGAACAAAACACAGAAACAGAAGACAAATGATTGTTGATAAGATATTGTCAATCAGAACGACATACTATCATTTACGATAATAAAAAAGTATGTGTGTTTAGGGTAACCCTACCCTACCTAATTTTTCTTGTGAAAACTGGGGATTTTTTATGTTTTCTCAAAAACAAAAAAAAGTGTTACTAGGATAAAATATTTATGCTAAATATTCGAAAAGTAGGTATGAGCAAACAGTGTAGACCCAGACCAAACCGCTCCTATAGGAGCAGCTTGATCAAGGTCTACACTGTTTGCCTTTCTATCAGTACTTTTAGATACATCAAAGGACAGTTAAACAGACTTGGTAAAATTTGTTGTGAATGGTGCCAAATCCAAATATATCTGGAAATAATGGTATAATTCTACATAAAGTAAAACCTTTTTTTTTAACATGTTACCCTAAACACATATTTTTTTTTTTTATTTGGCCTAAAACGCCAAGCTAAAAACGTCTCTCCAGGTGATGTCAAAAGGACAGTAGATGATTGTCACGCCAACTACTCACAAAAACAGCATTTTCTAGATCTTTAAAGCCCACTTCCTTTTTTGTATTTCTCAACCGATTTTTATATTGTTCACCATAACTTTACCCATTTATGTCTAATGTCACCAAAAGGCGTCATCGGTAAACAGTCTAGACCCCAACCGAACGCGGCGTCTGATCAGGATCTACACTGTTTGCATTAAATGCAGAAACTTCTATTAAAAGTATCAGTAATAAACAAACCAGATAACCCTTTTGCTTGGAAAGGGGGTGGTGCTATAAGCCTGTTTTCCTGGTACAAAGGGATTTCCATTATTTTTGTGTTGTCAAGTACCTTATGTACGGACCGTCTATTCCTGAAATTATTTGCTAATCCTAGCTTTGGTTCAGTGAGTATCATAATAAAAAGGTGGTAGGGATAATCCCATACCTGTCCTGTCTAAGAGACTAAATATGCAATTTCCTATCTTCTGTTAATAGACTGACTAAATGTTATGGCATATAAAAACTAGACTATAAATACATATTAAAGTGGCATGTGACAAGTACTTCTGAGGGCTTGCTTTGCCAAACTACAATGCATTATTTGCACTTCATAGATTTTCGTAAATTTTGTATCTACCATCTTTGCTAAAAAAAACCCACAACATTTCTTTAAACCTGAATAAAAATCTATGTCCTTTCATGATAGTAGTTGTTGATAGCATGGTATTGCAAAATTTTGAATGTTTTGCTATTTAATCATTTTATTATTCATTTTAATCCGATACTGTACCCTGTAATTATTGACCAGGTCTAGACGTGAGTGTGTACAAAGTAAATTAGAGAACTCAGGAGCTGAAACAATCAAATCCACATCAGGATTGTTTGAAATAAAACGCTAATGACTTAATAGTTTCATTTCAGTTTGTTTTGTATCGAAATATTGCAGCAAACTTATCACTGCATATAAAGACTTTTAGTTTTACTTTTTTATTGATAGGTGGGATCATTAAACAAATATCCACCCACGTTCCATAGCAATCAAATTAATAGCATCAAAAGAGTATCGTTTTAGTAGTTCCGTTTGATAGCATATGCTTTAAGGCAAAATTTTATATTGTGTTATGCATTCTATATTCTGTTGTACCATTCCCCCACCCACGAAGAAAATTTCTAATGCTATCATGTATCAGGTATGTATCCATAGTACTTGAACCATCATATTATACCAAGCTACCTGTGGTCAGTTCTTATACTAAGCCTGTTAAATACGTTACTTTAAGAAATCTGATTAAACCTAGGTCAAAAACCTGTAATAACATTGTGTTGAAAATAAAACATGTTATCAGAGGTTTTACTAATAACAATCGACTATTTGCAACTTTCTTTTTAATATATGGAAAATTGCCTTTATTTGTTGTTACTTACGTTATGTTTTGTCATTACCCTCTATTATCTCCTTTGGTGTACAAAAATAAATTGCATTCTCTTATGAATTCTTCATCGGAAACTAGAACTCTAGGTTATATCTATCTTACGACACACAATTTGTTATTATATAACACAGATATCAACTTCCTATTTGAAATGCTCATCCAGTCAAACGATAGGAAACATGGTGACAATTTATTACACTATACATTCATAACCTCTACTTGGGTTAGGGTTAGGGTTGCCTGTTGATATGTATTGCCTGGTGAACTTTACGACCATAACCTGATCTTGGGAAGATCTCATGGCCAATTGTAACGTTTGCTACATATTCAAAATATAATATATTAAGTATATAAAAGAATTTAAATATATAAAAATATGAGTAAAATACCCAGTAAATGCCACAAACCAGAAGCAAAGCCTTACCGGGGCATGAAAATAAGGAGTGCTGAGCTGTAAATTACGACAAAATAAACATCACATATGAAACCACCAACAGAAATTAGAGCTGCAACAGAGAAGTATTGAAAACCAGTCTCTAGTAACAGAGCAGCAGAACACGTCACTATTGAACATTTATTAGACGCTGTTTACTCTATAAAATAAAAGCACGATTGTGATGATTAATGAGAAATAATAGTCATAATTATGACTGGAAATAAAACATCCACCCAACATAGTTTCTTCATGTTTCCGCTTCACCAGGAGCATGCAATGATCATTCAAAGTAAGCGCATTTGACTTAATCTATATCCACATCTGCTGCTTTAGGGACAAAACCGAGATACGTGGCTTATTCTACGAGTTTATTACACACTTCAGGAAGAAAAAAAACCGTTGCTCTCATGAGTCATGTTGACATATCTTGGGGACTTGGAAACCCATTACTTAGACATCAGTGATCAGTTTTCTGTATTAGGACTCTAAAGTACGTTATCCTTGTAATCTAAAAATCAACGCTGAAATATAATATTCTTTTGTCGAAGTCATATTTAATGTAAAAAAATATGTTTCGTGTATAAGCATTAAATAGACACATTTTAAGTATTTTCCGGTATTTTTCGATATCGAACAGTGTTATTCAAGTTACTTTTTCCACGATTGTATAAAAGATCAATGTTCCTCACAAATAACCTTTATCTGGAAACTTTGTTATGAAACAATGTGGGCTAAGTTTTATTATTTTCCTAAATAAACTTTATTGCCAGTTTTAAATTGCAAATTGAATGCTTATATCTAATACAAAATTTTATAACATATTGTTAAACTTAAAAAACATATATTGAAGTGTTTAAAAAGTAATGTGTGAGTCAACAAATCAAATAAAAAGAAAAAAAAATGAATTACTTAAGTGACAACTTTATCATTTTTGCTTCCATTTATAATTTAAAATGATTAATAGACATATATAATTGGACATAATTTAGTCGGTTGGTTTGGAGTTTAAAATCCCAGTCAACATTTTAAGGTCATGACGAGCCGATCAATTTACATCATTTTCTGGACAGGCTTAGTCCTCTCAGCGGTTAACCTGTATTTGTGTACATTTTACTCCAGAAACTGACAGCTGTCCTTCTTGAATCAACGGATGGGAACGAATGACCGTAGAATATATTTCATAATCAATTTCCAGGGGGAACGAATGACCGTAGAAATATTTCATAATCAATTTCCAGGAAGGAATGTTGCCGAACCCGTTATCATTTGGTAACATTTGTAATACATACAAAGAAAAAAAAACATTAGGAGAGATGGCAAATCCCCGACCAAACCGCATTTTCTAAATTTGGTGTATATTTCAGTCAGATATAATAAAAATATTGATATCGAGCAAAATAAAAAAGTGCAAAGATAGTATGAAATGTGACCAAAGTAATTAGTAAAAATAATAATAGGTGTACTGTAAATGATTTTATTTTTGCACGTTATTTTATTTTTTATTTTTGTCAAAAATCATCTATTAGTGATTTATGATGTGATGATTTGTACAGGATACACTTAAAGGTAAAGGTATTTGCTGTATGTTTATTAGGGTAAAAAATCAACAGAGCAAAAGTTGTCCTTCTCACATGCGACATGCCTACTTGACCGGATATATGTCCCTACTAAAAAAGTATCAAGTTATCTCAAACAGTATGGGAGTATGGCCTGCACATGATTTTTGCATCTGGTAAGATAAGTACATAATGGGGAAAGTGAGAGTACTCTTAAACACAACATGTCTACTGATCCTTATCTATGCCTCTACCAAATATTATCAAAATATTTCAAACCACATACACAAGAATTTGGCTTATAAATTCATTCAGGGGAAGTAACTAGGAAATAACCATAGCAAAGGTTGTCTTTCTTGCACGTGGCACACCTACTGTCCTTATCTATGCCTGTACCAAATCTTATCAAAATATTTCAAACCATTAAGTCATTAAATGCACCAGAATTTGGCTTAGAAATTTATTTAGTGGAGTGTAAAAGAAAAAGAACAAAGTTAGAGTCGTCCTTCTTGCATGTGACACTCCTACTTGACCTGGCGCCGGCCTCGGTGGCTCAGTTGAATCCACGTCTGACTGGTGATCAGGAGGTTGCGGATTCGACCCCCGCCGGGTAGGCAACATTCTTTCGTGGAGTTTGATCATGATATATTTTTTACGGCCAGTCTGTCCCTTCTGCTGATTTAAGAAGGGCAGTTGTCAGTTGCTGGCGAAAGAATGTGCACAGTTCTGGTTAACCGCTAAGAGGATTAAGTCTGCTCAGTAAAAGTGTGGTTAGGTAAACTGATTGGGTTGTCTGGGTCGTAAAACCTCAACACAAACAAACTCGACCTGATATATATCGCATCAAAATATTATCAAATTATTTCAGACAGTATGGAAGTTATAGCCTGCACAAGATTTCAGTCCAGGGGAGATAAGTATATAACAATACGTGAGAGTTGTCCCTCTTGCAAGTGACACGCCTACTGATACTTATCTATGTGTCTACAAAAAAATTATCAAAATGTTTCAGATCATTAAGAAATTACTGATACTAATATTATCAAATGATCTTAAACAGTATGGGAGCTATTGCCTGCACAAGATTTTTGCTTCAGGTGAGATAATTACATAATGAAGATAGTGAGAGTTGTCTCTTTTACACGTAACACACCTACTGGTACCTTTCTTTATTCCTACCAAATATCATCAAAATATGTCAAAGTGTATCAACTTTATGAAGAGCACAAGGATGCGTCTACGGACGATAGGACGGACGCCATGCCTATCGCTACATCCACCGAATCTATCGGTCGGGGGATAACAAAGCGCATGCAAGTCCTGAAGAAATGAAACAGTTAAAACCTATGTATTTCACGAAATGAAAACCAATTATTTCTTTTCAGTCTTTGATATATAACAGTGTATTTGCACACGGTAACGTATATAACAAACAAAACATTTAAATATTGGATGTTTCCATGTTCAGTGTTAAACCATATTATTTTTCTGGTTTCTTTCAAGTTATTTAAAAACACACTATAGGTACTGATAAAATATAATGCCAATTCCAGTGATAACGCGGAAACCCATATAAAAAGATATGGTACTCGGCATCTACCGTAGACATAGTGTGTTTCCTTTTTTTTCTTTTTTTTTTTTTTTTTTTTTATGAATATAGTATTTTAGATTCTGCTATAGTTTAGTTTGTAGAACAGTTAATACACCAAAACCTTATGGCGTGAAATACGTTGCAATATTGTATCTGATAATATATTTGTTCCATGTAAAAATATGTATTCTGTATTAAGATATTTATTGCCAATAAAATATATTTATTAACAATAAAATATTTATTTGTGATATAAAAATAAATTTCTTCGCTACATTTATATTTCTTGCCAATACAAATATGTGACCCGTCACGCAAAAAACAAGCCATCTGGGAAGATATTGACGAAATTGAGATATATACAGAGGCGAATCCTACAGTATTTCACCTTCAATTTGACACCAAAATGAATGATATAATCCGAGAACTAATCGACTTACATATCTTAAAAGAAAACTACCCTTCTCGCTAGAACGTCAAAAATTTGAATCCAAACGTCAATAATGACGTCAACATTTCTATAAGATATCTTTCTACACCTAATTCAATTCGTAGTCATAAAATAAGATCCCTGATGAAAATAATATCAGAAACATGTTTTCTTTTTAATCCTTCATATATTTTTTAGTAATGTATTTCATATTTTACAGTTAAATTGTCTGAATCAAATCACTACTAGGACAAACCGTAAAACAGGCATCCACCATGGAAACATCACAGACCCCAATGTTAAGACACGATGTCCTGTTTATATATGGCGCCTTTTGTGATATTAAATAGATCACATCTCTAAAACAATTACGAAAACGGTCTACAACAGTAAAAAATAAATTCGTTTTGACCAAGGTTCAATGACGTGTAAACGCAATCTATCATGTGCAGAAAAATTAAGCCCGTCCTCGAGCATTACGTTGGCTTTGCACAAGATTCTTTGAGTTTATACTTCAATGAGCCTTTGGAAAAATTGAATTTCTCTACAACATCTTCGATATCTTCGAATCATTTTCCGTAAATAAATTTGTAGAATGACTGGAAGGCTTCAGAAAAAAATCCTTACAAATAAGAATTAATGTTGCCGATCTGTATGCGCCATGTATACGTATGGGGTAGACTTTAGTCAAACAAGTTTTAACAAAAGGACGGACAGCTTGAGATAAGTCAGTATTCAAGGTGGGTGAGGAGGGGACCTTTCGTCACACAAAACAGTAAAACGGACTCTAGATGTTTGCAAAAAGGGCTCATTCACATCAGTTACTTGTCGTTTCTTATTTCGTTGTTTTGACAAAAACCAGGATAGGCTTAGAGCATGTAGCAAGAAATTGGCAAAGTTGATGCATAACCGTATTGTCATTGTTGAGAAAACTCGCGTCAAACATTGTACCTGAGTGTTCTCAACGATGACAATACGGTAGTACATCAAATCTGCAAATGTAAGTACTTTCACCCCTGGTACATACTCTGAGCTTATTCTATTGTTCATCAAAACAATGAAAATAATAATAATAACGACCAAACTCTGAACGGATCATTTTCGAAAAAATCTACAGTCTTCTTTACTGTTTTGTATTACACAGGTTTACCCTCTCGAGTTTTTTCGCTTTCACATCAGAACATAACAAAATAATTTATCAATCACTTTCACTTTTTTACTTGTGGGCTTTCGTCGATCGCGGTTTGGAACTAAGGGTTTGGGGCAAGTAGTATCTTTATGAATATCGCCTTCGCAATGCTGTCGCACATTCTCATATAAGTACCAGGTTCTCTCCGTACTCTGACCTGGCCTACGAATAATCTCCGGATCTGTTATGAGAACAGTCTGAAGTTTTTCCTGATCCTTTATTATACTGACACTGACTTCAGCAGAGGAGGGGAATTCTCTGATGAACACTTTGCCTGGCTCTGACGAAGAAAAACGAAAATGATGATACTTGGTAAGGTTTGCTATCTTTCTAAAGCAGGTTTCCAGGAATATTTTCCATGCGCGAAGAGGTACAAGTGTATTGTCAAAAAAAGATTATTGTTCTGTTGACATGTGTCACATAAATCAGACGAAATTTTCATTACGGCATTATGAGGTAGGTATAACTTCCAAATGTTCTTGAATTTGGTGAGCCTAACAGCCTTGGAAGATAAATCTCCAAGTCCTCCAAAGATTAGCTTTCGTCACATCACTTGGTAGCATCATTTACCGTATAATCCTTCATTTTCGGCATTCTGCCGGGTAAAGACATTGCATTACAATCTGCGAAAGTTGTAATAAAGTTGATCACATGTCTTTCATCATTCAAACTGAGAGCATTCGCGGCACATTGCCCTGTAATACTATGCCTTATCGGAGTGAATCCGTGAATATCATAATGCTTACGAATGTTTCTATTCATGTATTTCCTACTCCATGTGCAAAGAGATACGTGGCCTTTCAGACTTGTATACCATGTAAGAACAACTTAACAGAAGCTCGCTGCCTGTCTTTTTCTTCCTTGTGAGTAGATGTTTGTTGTGTGTGTGTACTGAGTAAACTCTGTTCTGTTGCAAGTTCGCCAACAAAATACGGTCCAGATTTTCCTTCGGAAGTTCCGTTATGTTTACTCTTTCTTCTAGGGTCGTCAGATCAATGGCTTCATAACACGACTTTACTGAAAGAAATAAAGCTCCGCTTAGGATGTTAATGTACAATGTAGGAAAAGGGCTCTCAATGCAGTCTGATCTGGACAATCTCTGTTCGTAGAGATATATTACAGTATCCATTGATTCTCTAAGCGGACAATGCAGGCCCAGATCAGCCTGCAGATCTTGACTTGCGCTGTCCGCAAATTGCATAAGGGCCCTTTTCATGCATTGCGCACAATTATACCTTATGTCTGTGCATCTGCACCCAAAGTTTCCGGGTATTTTTTTTTTTTTTTTTTTTTTTTTTTTTTTTTTGTCATTGATCATATTTTAAAGAGCTAACGACATAATACGAGAAAATAATGCTTTTCAGGCAAAGCAGGGGTCTATCGCTCTGTTGTAGATGAATAAAATACATTTTTAACGATTTGCTTCTCTTTTCTGAGAAAGAATGCAAAGCGGCGTACTGAGTGTTTAGTGAAAAGAACTGAGTAAGGATGCACAAGTCAAACAAGAAATTTATAAAGCAAAGAGAAAATAATAATAATAATAATTATAATAATAAGAGGCATAAAATTGTCCAAATACTCTTGCTTGAAATTTACTTCGAACTCCATAAATACAGGGAGAAGAGTATTGAAATAAAAACAAATACAAACATATTTAGAAGTAATAAAAAAAATAAATAAATCAGCCCCGGGAATCGAACCTAGGGCTCTCCGATTTCAACGCCAACGCGTTACCGTTAAGCTACAAAATCAGGTCACAGGTTATTGATTAAGTTTGTATAAAGAACTTGACATGCCATTGTGACGTCAACATTTTTACGATTCCTTTTTTTTTTTTTTTTTTTTTATGAGCTAGGAATACGTTGATAACGTTGATTAACTTCTTAAAGCACATAGTTTGTACAATAAAAGAAAAAAGCAAGCGTACACAGCTATGGACGTTGTGTATGAAATTACGGACACATTTGCGTGATGAAATAACCGTGTATTGGTTGAAAAAAAAATAACTATAAAAAGGACTTACCATCACCCAGTCGACAGCAACATATCCTCATCCAGTCGACAGCCACACCCGCTATCTCGGAACCGCTGCACATCGCTGTCCTTATCTCGCAATTCAAAAGATACATTCACACAGCCAGTGTCTGAATCCATGTCACTGGAGGAAGAATCATCAGCGTCTCCACACTCTAGTTCATTTTCCGATGACTGACGTGTCACACAATACGTATCCGTGAACTGACTCACTAAATTTAAGGTTCCCTCATCATCGTCATCCAGATTCAGAAAACGTACAGTTTTTGGGTAAAAAAATCCCTGACTGACCCTGTTGATAACTGGGACATGTTTTGTGTTTAAACCGCCGTAAAAAAATATTCAAGGGTTGCAACTCGAACAGAAATGTGTCAAATGTATACCATTCAAAAAATAAAAGGCTTCATAATAATCAAGAATTGAAAATTATCGGAATTACAAAGTACCGACTTTCAATTAGTGACGCACTTGTATCAATTAAACGTTAATGATGTCGCCGTAAAACGTGAACTTTTAAAACGTCATAACTCGTTATTGACGTAAGTTCCGATAAGGCACGTTTTAGCGTGACAGGTCACATATATTTATTCAATATAAAATATCTAGCAAGAAAAATATATTTATTTACAATAAAAAATCACAATATATAAAAATATATATTTATTTGCAAAAATATTTATTGACAATATTTACAACAAAACAAATATTCATTATAAGTTCAAAAAAATATATTGGGTAAAATTAGGATTGTGGGATATGATGAAGCCTTGTAACCGATATTTTCATTGGCTCGACGAAATGTCCGGAGGATCGATCGTTGGTCAACTCGCTGCTTAGATATTCGCACCTCAGACTTTCGTCCTTAGATGCCCCCTATGATTGCCGGTTTCTTAGAATTTTAGAGGCTTTGTTGCTGTTTTGTTAACACTTCTATGAAAACTTTAGCTCTAGTTTCCCTCTGCACGGAAACATTAGGACCACTAGACACGTATTGGTAAGTGGTCCAAGATCTGTCCCAAGATCTTGACTATATTTCAAGTGTATAATACTTTTATTAAATCTCCTATACTTCTAAAATATAAGATTCCGTATAAAAAGTACAGTATGTACCCTAATATTTCTAAGTGCAACGCCAAGAGTTGTATTTGCTGCAATCATTTAATTTGTCAGTCAGTTATTATTTCCTCAGTTAATCATAGACAATTTTTAGTTGTAAACAACTTTGATTTAGACTGAAAATCAGAGAGTGTTATATATGTTCTCACTTGCAGTGAAGGAGGCTGAGGAATGCAGTATGTTGGACAGACCAAACGAGCCTTTAAAACAAGGTTTAAAGAACATTTGTTTAAAATCGGAAAAGCAAAGAAAATAAATTGATACGTTTCTTTAACAACATTTCCGGAGAGCTGGTGATTCATGAACATCTACTAAAATTGTGGTTCAACCTGTTGAAAAAAAAATATACACAAGTCCAATTCTACCGAAAGAGTCAAAAATATTTTAAGACATGAACTTGAACTCAAATGGATTAAACGTTTACAAACCCCTTTTCCACTTGGATTTAATGATAATATTTACCATGAAGAAAATATTTCTAAAATGCCGGATTTCGATGTTTTTTCCCTTTTAGTTATTAAAAAACGTAATAAACGATCCCATGGTAAGCGCAAAAATGGGAATTTGAAACGAAAACAAAACTGTCTTATCTGTTTTTTATTTAAATATTCTCTTAAAATTCTGGATGTCATCAAATGCTTTCTAAACTAGATTCACTGTCTATTTCTTCATTACGTAAGTTAGATGATGAGGCGAATAAATTTTATGATAGAAAACATAATCTGTATGAAGCAGCTCTCCTTACCAGATGTTATACTCAACATATTCTTCGTCCTTACATTTTTTTCTGAAATTAACAACATTAGACAGTTCATCAAAATTCCATTCATTACTAAAGGTATTGAATTCATAGATTTACCTAGCATATTTCCACATAATAATGTTATATCAGCTATACCTTCATATTTCGAAAAAACGGAATCTCCTATTATTTGTTATAAACATAACAAACCTATCCGTAATACTATACTTAATTTCAATAAATTAGTTTCTGATCTTCATATTGAAACTACTTCCCTTGATTCTTGAGATTTTAAAGATTCTAAATAATGTTATCAACCAAAGGGTCGTATTGTCACTGGTAACTTGAAGATTATAACTGATTCACGAATCCGTTCAGTTATTTCAAAATGACCTAAATATAGATTCCCAGCCCACACTGATTTTAATAAATGTCGGGAAACAATTGCCAGTGTTTTAAATGATTATTGTACGCGTTGGTGTAAACGAGAGTATGTTGAGTTTAATGCTTTAGATAATTGGAAATTAAAGATTTTTAAGATCATTGATGAACGTGTGTTATTTTATTCTAATAATCTTGATCTTCTCCCTCCTAAGCCCAAATTATCCAAGAATTTCATAGGAAGTATGTATTGGCTCCAGCTGATAAAGCTGCCAATAATGTTGTTGTTGTGTGACGACTTTATTATATCAATACTCTAATACAAAACATATGAACGGATTTCTACTGACGAGAGATCTATTGCTAATACCCATTCAATCGATATTACTGCTAAGTTTGCAGTGAGTATTAAAGAAAAACAAAATTTTATGTTTTCGCTTTGATGCATTGACTGAGTTGGGAGCCTTTATGCGAACCGATTTCTTTATGTATTTCTGTATTAAGAGTAGCATCGGGACCCAGGGTGAAGTTGGCTAGCTGTAAAAGTGCTTTAAGCCCCGCTGTGATTTACTCTACTGACCATTCTAAGGCGGTGGTCCCGGTGTTAGTCTTTCTCTTTGTTGCTTTGTGGTTTATTTTACGAGGCGATTTATTTTATGTCTTACCTTGTGCCATTTTGTTCTCGTGTTTTTCAGTCTTTTTAGCATTGCGATTACCTCGCTTGGGGAAGAGGGAGCTAATATTAGTGCTTTTCGTATGTTTGTTCGATTTGTGTTCGTTTGGATTTGTCGGTTTCCTCTTCCTCTTGGTGTCTGGGAAGGGCTGCGGTTTGTGATTATGGCACTCCCTGGACTTTTTTCTTACCTTTTTTTTCCTACGTTATATTGGTTACCGAAACTTCATAAATGACCATATAAAGCATGTTTCATTGCTAATTCTAGTTAATGTACGACTACTATTTTGTCCAAACTGCTAACTCCATGCCTTAATAAAACCGAGACTCCCATTGTCTAATCTGTAGTGTGTTCTTTGTTTCCAAAGGCAGTCTTTTTGATGTTTATTTGTGTAGATTATATTTTATTTCCTTTGGGATCATTGGGCCCATTATGGTATATTTAAAAATGGAGTTCTGCTCATGTATACGCAAGAGGGCGTAAGTAGTGTTGCAAGCTTCATTACTGCTTATGAACAGTCTCACTAAAATCAAGACTCCCATTTTCTAATCTGTAGTGTGTTCTTTGTTTCCAAAGGCAATTTTTTGACGTTTATTTTACTGCTATTAAAAAACATTGGGTTAGATACTATGATACTGTTTACGAAAGGGAAGGAATTAACTATTTTTAATCAATTAAAAATTCCAATGAAGTTCTCAATAAATTTAAATCTAAAAACTTTCAGGCTTCTAAATTGTCTATATATGATTTTTCCACACTATATACTACGTTACCTCATCATCTTATAAAAGATAAACTTACTGATTTAATTAACCGAACGTTTATTCGGAAAAATACCCAATATTTGGCTTGCAACAAAGAATATGCTGTTTTCACTTCTGATGTATACAATTATCACAATTTATTGTTGTGTCAAAAAAATGTGATGCCCTTGTTTATCTTTTGGATAGTATTTTTATAAGATTTAGAAATAAACTTAATAAGCAAACTATTGGTATTCCGATTGGGAACTAATTGTGCCCCTCTTGTTGTAGATTTCCTTCTTTTTTGTTATGAGAGAGATTTCATGAAGTCTGTCACGTGAAAATCAGGCTGACATTATTGAGGCTTTCAATTCAACTTCAAGATACCTTGACGATTATTAAGTATTGACAATATTTACTTTGACCAAATGGTGGACCGCATATACCCTACAGAACTCCAATTAAATAGAGCAAATTCTTCCGATACCGAGGCACCTTTTTTTTTATTTGAATCTATGTATATCTAATGGTACAGTTTCCACCAAAATTTAGGACAAAAGGGACGATTTTGATTTTGATATAGTCAATTTCCCTTTTGTGGATGGCGATGTCCCCCGGCGTAACTCATATGGGGTATACATATCTCAGCTTATTAGAGCTTCTTAAAATCTTAGTGACTTTAACTACCGTAATAAAAAGCCCTTACTGCCAAACTTCTTGGGCAGGGCTATCGTTATTTTAAACTTCGTTAGGCGTTTTCGAAATTTTATCGCAGACACAGTGCATTGGTAGAAGAACATAGTGTCAGTCTGAAAACACTTCTGCACCAAGGTATATCGGAACCAGAATGTTACGGTGACTTAGAAGTCTCTCTCACGTGAAAATCAGGCTGACATTATTGAGGCTTTCAATTCAACTTCAAGATACCTTGACGATTTATTAAATATTGACAATATTTACTTTGACCAAATGGTGGACCGGATATACCCTACAGAACTCCAATTAAACAGAGCAAATTCTTCCGATACCGAGGCACCTTTTTTGGATTTGAATCTATGTATATCTAATGGTACAGTTTCCACCAAAATTTATGATAAACGGGACGATTTTGATTTTGATATAGTCAATTTCCCTTTTCTCCCGGCGTACCTCATATGGGGTACATATCTCAAATTATAAGATTCGCCAGAGCTTCTTCAAATCTTAATGACCTTAACTACCGTAATAAAGCCCGTACTGCCAAATTTCTTAGGCAGGGCTATCGTTATTTTAAACTTCCTAAGGCGTTTTCGAAATTTTATCGCAGACACAGTGCCTTGTTAGAAAAATATAGCGTCAGTCTGAAAACACTTCTGCAACAAGGTATATCAGAACCCGATTTTTACGGTGACTTAGTGTACAGATTTAGAAAAATTGTAGGTAAATCTAACTTTTCGGAGCAATTCAGAAAACTTATTAACCATTATAAAAGAATTGGCTATAGCCTGGATATTATGCGGCAGACTGCATGCCTAGTTGTCAACCCAATCATTGTTGATGGCTATGCTTCACTCTTTAATTGCACGACGGCGGTTCGGGCCTCAGACTCAATGACGGCCTCTTCGTAAAACTTTAACCAGTGGGTTGGGCTTGACGATATGGCTTTGGCTTGCTCCGCCGTGGTTCAACTATTGGTTTTCATTTACTCTGGCATACAGTAGAATTAGCCATGAGTACTCGTCTTTGTTTATTATAGTGATTAATTTGATTTTTATGTTTTCGCTTTGATGCATTGACTGAGTTGGGAGCCTTTATGCGAACCGAATTTTTATGTATTTATGTATTAAGACTAGCATCGGGACCCAGGGTGAAGTTAGCTAGCTGTAAAAGTGCTTTAAATCCCCCGGTGGTTTGCTCTACCGACCGTTCTAAGGCGGTGGTCCCGGTGTTAGTCTTACTCCTTGTTGCTTTGTGGTTTATTCTACGAGGCGATTTGTTGTATGTCTTTCCGTGTGTCATTTTGTTCTTGTGTTTTTCAGTCCTTTTAGTATTGCGATTACCTCGCTTGGGGAAGAGAGAGCTAATCTTAGTGCTTTTCGTACGTTTGTTCGGTTTGTGCTTGTTTAGATTTGTCGGTTTCCTCTTCCTCTTGGGGTCTGGGAAGGGCTGTGGTTTGTGATTGTGGCACTCCCTGGACTTTTCTCTTACTTCTTTTTACTCTAATGACCGTTCTAAGGCGGTGGTCCCGGTGTTTGTCTTACTCTTTTTTGCTTTGTGGTTGAAAATACGAAGCGACTTTTTTTATGTCTAACCTTGGGTTATTTTGTTCTTGTGTTTTTCAGTCCTTTTAGTATTGCGATGACCTCGCTTGGGGAAGAGAGAGCTGATCTTAGTGCTTTTCGTACGTTTGTTCGGTTTGTGCTTGTTTAGATTTGTCGGTTTCCTCTTCCTCTTGGGGTCTTGGTGGGGCTGCGTTTGTGATTGTGTCACTCCCTGGACATTTCTCTTACCTTTTTTGTGATTGTGGCACTCCCTGGATTTTTGTCTTACTTTTTATTTCTTTAAATGCATATGGACCATTATTCCTCGTGGACTTCGGGTCACATCCAAACCAAAGAAACTGCAACACGCGAGAGAAATGTCGAGTGTCGAGTTACGCCGGTAGAGTGCTAGTATTAGGGTGCGAGGTGATCAAGAATCAAAGATGCGAATTGACCGGTCGAAACGGCCAAGGATTGAGTTGACCATAAACTGCAGTGCTCTGTGTAATCAATGGAGGCTGCCATTATAAGGTTTCACAGAGCCAATGACATTCGCTGTGACAAAACCGTGTCATATCCCACAATGCTAAAACAAAAAAAAAAAGGTAAGAGAAAAGTCCAGGGAGTGCCACAATCACAAACCGCAGCCCTTCCCAGACACCAAGAGGAAGAGGAAACCGACAAATCCAAACAAACACAAATCGAACAAACGTACGAAAAGCACTAAGATTAGCTCACTCTTCCCCAAGCGATTTAATCGCAATACTAAAAGGACTGAAAAACACAAGAACAAAATGACACATGGTAAGACATACAACAACTCGCCTCGTAGAATAAACCACAAAGCAACAAAGAGTAAGACCAACACAGGGTCCACCGCCTTAGAACGGTCAGTAGAGTAAACCACCGGGGGGTTTAAAGCACTTTTACAGCTACCTAAGTTTACCCAACAAATTTTAGCACATTGCAAATAAATATTTTATTGTGACAGAACAAAATATTGAATCAATAAATATATATTAATTTTATGAAACACATATTTTTTTTATTTTTAATAAATATATATACTTTTTTATTGTCAATATATATCTTTTTTTGCCGATTAATATGCTTTTTATTGAAACAATATTTTTATTTTATAATTTAATTGCCAGTAAATAAATTAAATTGCCAATAAATATATTTCATTGCCAATAAATATTTATTTTGCAAGTAAATATATTTTTATTTTAAATAAATAAATTGTCAAAAAATCATATTGCCAATGATTATTTTTTGTTGTTTGCCAATAATTATTTATTTTGCAAAGAAATATATTTTTATTGGCCATAATATCTGAATATAGAATACATACTTTAATGGAACAAATATATTACCAGATACAATATTGCAGCGTATACACGCCTACCAAACAAATGAATGCGTAACCACCGGTTAAGAACGTGAAACAATTAGATTGGCATCCGATTAGGGATAAGATGTTTCAAAAAGGTAAGCAAACTTTGCATTTTCTGTGTTTTATGAGCGATATAAATGTTTTGAGGAAATTATTTAAAAAAAGCGGGGAATTACATTCAACTGCTCATTGATATTGATGTCTGTGGAGCAAAAATCAGACTGCCTACTTCACGCATATTGGCTGAATTCTTTTTCGCGTGCTGAAGGTGTACCGAAAGGCATAGAAAACACGTGGTAATTCGTGGTGTTTTTGTCCTTTATTTAATTTTACGCTTTGCTAGAAGTTCAACATATTATCACGCACACACGATAGACACATGTGGTTATTTGTGTTATGGATATTTTGGTTGTTAATGCAGCATTGTCGGAAAATCGCCACGGGGAGGGTCGAAAATGGCTGGTTGCGCATAAGATCTATATAAATAATAACAAAACATACAGTATAAAGCGGGTCTGATTTTACCTCCACGTCTCCAGGAACACACGAAGCTTGTTCTACGGAACCATTTTTAGCCAATCTGATAAGCAATGCTCTGTCGATTCGGAAATAACATTTAGTATTTAATGCAAACATCTTCAATCTCTAGAATCATAGTGTATAATGACTTTGTTTGTGTTCAATGGCCCTGCAATTGCCTAAAATGAAATTTATCAGGTTTTGGAATTTTTTTCTGCGAATAAGTCCTGATCTGCCTATTTTTGCTGGTTAAGCATTAGATAGTCTGGTTAAGAATGCGACGACCAAAGGAGAAAAACATACCGTTTGTTCCCTTTGTAAATGCCAGCGATTTACTACAATAACAGATGGTCTACCTATGATTTGTTAGTTGTCATGAAATTATCAGATGCAGAAAGTCATGGTGAGAAAACAAAAGATTTTCTGGACAAGGCCATTGAAATACTGGATTTCAAGCTTATTTGACCGAATGGAGCATCAATTTATATATCAGAAGCCATTATTTGCTTCTGTAGAAAACAAAAAGGCAAGTTTGCGTTTCATAATGGCGCATAACATAATATCATTTTTCTATGGTTAAGCTTTGGAGAACCCGGTTAAGCATTAGAAACTCGATGAATGTGTAGAAATGCGGCAAAGTGAAGTACAAATGATAAAATATTTGCAAGATTATAGCGTGCCTGTTAGACAAGTCTGGCTTCTTCTAATATTTTGGCATGTGATGAAGATGCTAGATTTGAGGTCCAAGGGTTTCTGGTTCGATCGCCTGCCAGGGCAATCGACGAGAATACTTTCTTAGCAGGTCTAAGTCACTCAATACTACACTTGAAAACAAATTATTTGTATCGTTGTCTGTAAAAGTGACGGTTTATTTAGTCTCAGATATTGTAATTCGTTTGATCTGTGCATATAATGATTATTTTGTTACTGTTATTCATTGCCTATTACATTTAGTTGATGAGCTAGAAAGATTGAAAGCAAACTCAACAACCACTTAAGAAATGTTTTATCTATTACGTCCACTGAGAGTTTGCTTTGGTTTCCCGCATTTGCAATGTTGTTGTTCACTGTTACATACATATGTTTTTGTTGTTTGTTTTTTTTTTATATCTATATTCGTCTTTCCAGATTGTTGTTGGAGGGCAGAACTAAGATGGTATCTGCTCATTGTGTCTTTTTTTTTTTTTTTTTTTTTTTTTTTTTTCGAATCACATTTGAAGTTCTATTGACCTTATTAACCAGGAGCGGGGATGGGATTATCTGAATTTGCCTACTACATAGGCTGGAGTCTAGCATTTAGTGTTCACATCACCTAAAAGCAAGATCGCCCTCCCCTATCCAGAATACCCAGTGTATCCGCAAACACCCACAAAAAGTTTTATGCTTCAGCTTACCCCCAAATATTACCAGTGTTTAGCGTACCTCTAAGATATTACAAATGTTTATCTTCACTTCTGGTTTAGTTTATTTCACCTATTTAGTGACAGTGTTGGTAATATGCTTTGAAAGTCGTCTGTTAGATTGGTTATCATCCCATCTAAAACAAAGATTGCACCCATAGATACCTTTGTACTCGCAAAACCCCCCCAAAAAAGTTATACGCTTTAGCTTATCCCCAAATATTCCCAATGTTTACCTTCATTTCTGGTTTAGATTATTCACATTTATACTGATAGTATTTGTAATATGCTTTGAACACTTTGCAACAGTAATTCTGTTTTACTTTAATGGCACTAAACCGTTACACAATAAAATATCATCATTAAACTTAGTGAAATAGCTTCTGATATGAGTTCTTGCAGATTCTAGCAACACTTTAAAACAAGAATTTATAGTAGTCCCTAAAAAAAGTCAGTTTTAGAAGTGGTCCAAAAATATTTTAAATGGCTCTTACCTCCAAATTGTAATTTTTCTCGGAAATCCAAAATAGTAAAATTCATCGGGTATTTATGGGGTGCAATCTTGTTTTTAGATACGATGAACACTAGATCACTAAAAAAGTAAAATAAACTAAACCAGAAGTGAAGATAAACATTCGTAATATCTTAGAGGTAAGCTAAAGATAAACATTGGTATTATTTTGGGGGTAAGCTAAAGCATAAAACTTTTTGTGAGGGTTTGCGGAAACACCGGGTATTTTGGGCGGGGGAGGGCAATCCTGCTTTTAGGTGGCGTGAACACTAAAATGCCATCCTCCAGCCTATTTAGCCGGCAAATTCAGATAATCCCATCCCCGCCCCTGGATAATGAGGTCAATTAAACTTCAAATGTGATTCGAAAAAAAAAAAAATAACAGGTACCAATCTTAATTCTGCCCTCTAACAATAATCTGGAAAGACGAATACAGATTAAAATAAAGCATATGATTGTAACAGTGAACAACAATATTGCAATTGCGGGAACCCAAAGCAAACTCTCAGTGGACATAATGGATAAAACATTTCTTAATTAGTTGTTGAGTTTGCTTTAAAGTCTTCTAGCTCATTAACTAACTGTAATAGGCAACGAATAACAGTAACAAAATAATCATAATATGCACAGATCAAACGAATTACAACATCTGAGGCTAAATAAATCGTCACTTTAACAGACAAAGATACAAATAATTTGTTTTCAAGTGCAGTATGGAATGACTTAGACCTGCTAAGAAAGTATTACCGTCGATTGCCCTGACCGGCGATCGAACCAGATACCCTTGGACCTCAAATCTAGCATCTTCATCACATGCCAAAATGTCAGAACAAGCTAGACTTGTCAAAAGGCACGCTACGAGCTTGCAAATATATTCATTTGTATTTCACTTTACCGCATTTCTACACATTCATCGACTTTCTAATGCTTAACCGGGTTATCCAATGCTTAACCACAGAAAAATGTATTTCAATGGCCTTGTCCAGAAAACCTGTTTTTTTTTTTCACCATGACTTTCTGCATCTGATGATTTCACGACAATTTACAAATCATAGGTAGACCATCTATTATTGTAGTAAATCGCTGGCATTTATAAAGGGAACAAACGGTGTGTTTTAGTAATCTAATTCTTAATTAGACAATCTAATGCTTAACCAGAAAAAAAATAGGCAGATCAGGACTTCTTCGCAGAGAAAAAAATCCAAAACCTGTTAAAGTTCATTTCAGGCAATTGCAGGGCCATTGAATTGATGTTAAAACACAAACAAAGTCATTATACAGTATGATTCTGGAGATCGAAGATGTTTGCATATTAAATACTATGTTATTTCCGAATCAACAGTGCACTGCTTATCAGGTTGGCTAAAAATGGTTCCGTAGAACAAGTTTCGTGTGTTCCTGGAGACGTGGAGGTGAAATCAGACCCGCTTTATAGCTGTACGTTTTGTTAATATTATATAGATCTTATGCATAACCAACCATTTCTGACCCTCCCCGCGGCGAATTTTCGACAATGCTTCATTAACAACCAAAATATCCATAACATAAATAACCACATGTGTCTATCATGTGTGCGTGATGATATGTTGAACTTCTAGGAAAGCGCAAAATTAAATAAAAGACAAAAAACACCACGAATTACCACATGTTTTCTATGCTTTTCGGTACACCTTCAGCACGCGAAAAAGAATTCAGCCAATATGCGTAAAATAGGTGGCCTGAGATTTATTCCACAGACGCCAATATCAATGGGCAGTTGAATGTAATTTCCCGTTTTTTTTTTTTGTTTTTTTTTTTAATAATTTCCTCGAAACATTTATATCGCTTATGAAACACAGAAAATGCAAAGTTTGTTAACCTTTTTGAATCATCTTATCCCTAACCGGATATCGATCTAATTGTTTCACGTTCTTAACCGGTGGTTACGCACTCATTTGTTTGGTAGGCGTGGTATATCACGCCATAAATACTTACGAAATAAAATGGCACAAGAACAAGGTTTTACCCTAGGCCCTGCAGCTGCATAAAAGGCCAAAGAAGATGAAAGACCATCACAGTTCTTAAACATATGTATCATATGCTGAAAAAGGGACAGAAGTATGGATTTGGTGAATCAAAAGGATCAGGAATCAGAAAGTGTTTAGCTATATAAGAAAATCTGATAACGGCATTTATCATATAAAAGCTAATGGAGGCTTTGTCAGAAATTAATGCGACATTTATAGCTTAAGTAATATACAACCAAGAAATTAGATATCATCGTAAATGTAATCAGAATTACACCAGCTCAAGACATTTATTATTCAGATTGTTTAAAGACTGTTGAATCATCAATAGATGAGCCAACAAAAGATGAAAATATTAGCAAATAAATAAATAAATAAATAAATAAATGCATGTTTTGTGACTGCATCAAGAAGGTGACACAGGTCTGGTATATGCTAGTAACCTACACGTACAAGCATCTATATTTTGCAGTGTGACTACTATGTTAAATGACTCGAAACTTTCAACAAAGGTACTTCAGCAATAACTAATATAGAAACTATCTCAGACTTTATGTAAGCAAAGTAGATATATTGAAGAGACAGGATGAGTCAGAACCCACGTCATATTGTTCTGTTAGTATTTGGTGTGTTGATTGTGCTACAAACTAAACGTCTAAAGTAGATCTGTAGGAGGAATATATCTTATCTGTATATGGGTTTATGTATCATCACTGGAAATGATATTTTTGATCTGCGTCTGTTGTTTGTTGAATCTTGTACCTGAATGCAACCAGAAACAAATATATCAATACTGAATACATAGACATCCACTATTTAAATCTGTTGTTTGTTAGTATCTTACCCTGTGCCAGTAGACTATTATGCATCTTAAACTGAAAGTAAATAATTGTTTGTCATAGTCTTCACTCTTCACAAAATCCAGAGGTATTCACTATAGCACTCATTCAGAGGTTCGTATGCGCTTTGTATTATGTATGTGTTGTGTACGTTTCCAAATGATAAGTTTAAAAGTCATCTGCAGATACCTATGCAAATATGTGTTTCTGTAAAGCATTTTAATGCATAAATGGACGTACAAACCGTCAAGTAGTAACATAAGTAATACAAACAGTTTTCTTTCCTTTTGGTTTGATGAAACACGCATACCTTTTATACCATTCGATAAACGATTATTAGGTTAAGCAGTATGTTACTAAATTTTGATTTTAATGAAAGTATCCTAGTTACATAACTTTAAACAGGCAAATAAATTCCTTTTAGGAAACTATTAAGATTTAGAAGATTACATTCTTCATGATGAAATTTACAAAGAAACATCTTTAAGTGTAACATTGATTTTCTATAATATGGTGGAAAATATAACATAAACCACACTGTTCAACAGCCAAATATACCAGAAAATACTTAAAGATTGTTTATTTAATGCTATGTCATGAAAAGGAATATTGCATTTTACATCTAATATGACTTTGATAAGAGTATACTAGTTATGTACTTTACAGAATATCGGTCATTGATAACTTAGTACAACATTGGTCTCCGTCCCCTAGCTTTGTCCCTCACTCATGACAACAACGAAAGTTTTCTAACTACGGGATGGGGGTGCAACAAACTCACAAAATACGCCACATATCTCAGCCTGCCCTTAAACTAATAGATAATTTACAGTATTATGTGCGAAAAACTTTTTGACCCTGATCCTGCTGAACCCGGATATTCCCTGCCTTTGCAAATAGTATGGATCCTGATCAGTTGGCTTTTGAAGAGGCCAACTGATCTGGACCTACACTGTTTGTCAGTCAATAAATGAATTAGCAATAATAATTTGGATCAAGTAATCTGACTGGTTGACAAATAGAAATAGAAGTGGCATCTGAATTTATTCAGCATGACAAAGGTTAATCTAGAACGTTTTTGATGACAAAAGTATATTCTCAATTGTTTTGAGTTTTTTTTTGTTTTTGTTTTTTTGTTGTTTTTTTTTTTTTTTTTTTTTTTTTTTTTTCATTCCAGCAAATGTACAATACAATGTTGACAACCATCTTGTATAGGTAGTTCTTTAGCTGTTTTAAACGGAGCCTATCAAAAGTAAAATAATCTTATTTTAACGTATATAAATGTATTTCAGTTAAATATGATCCAGGTCACAGCATTTCCTACATTTTCCGCTAAGCGATGACAGATCAGCCTGTGCGTCGCTAACCAGCCCGAAGATGCTTTAGATCCTTGGCTACCCAGAGTGCCTTGCGAACACCGATCAGACTGAGTGGATGATCTTAGTCTTCGCTGGGCACACATTCAGTCTTATAGAAAATGCCATGGCACATCTCATATATAAAAGTTCAAGGGAACGAAAAATCATTCTTTTGTCTGTATGTTCACTATAGTGTTAGCGTTTTCATTCCTTACGAAGATCATGTAAAGTTATAACACTAAGTATTGGAGCATTTGCAAGCAGTTTAGACCCAGATCAGACGCCACAGAACGCTGCGTCTAATCGAGATCTACACTGTTTGCCATATACACAGCAATATTTAAACACATAAACGGATAGTAGAATGGACTATTTCAAATTTAAGGACAAGTATGGTAAGTACAAAAGGTGTCCCAATATTTAGGGTACATATGTTACAATATGTTGACATAATAGTGTAGTACATTTTAGGCTCATGCATGGGACAATGCTACACCAATAGAAGAAACATTGCGCACGTTCGACGATCTCGTGAGATGTGAAAAAATTCGTTACTTCGGTTTCAGCAATGTCAGTGGTTGGCAACTTCAGAAGATCGCAGACGTCACCAAAGAACTTGGGCTGAATAACTGTATTAGTCTGCAGGTATTACAATCCATTTAACAATTGAGATACATCGTGAGAAAACGTAAATAATAATAAATAATAATAATAATAATAATCGACTTTATTTATAGAGGGTAACACATTTAGTAATCTAGTACTAATCTTCCATGTGGCCCTCTTTTTTCCTGGGTAGAAACCAGTACTAAGCAATGTGGATAAAGTCTCTTGCTCAAGGAAACAACACTTGCAGTTAGTGGGGATCGAACCCGGTACCTCTCGATCTCGAGTCCGACGCTGTACCTTCATGACATGTCCGCTCAACTAAGACTCAAATCAGCCTGAGCGTTTACGCAGACTGCATGATCAGTCTTCTTCGCCCGCATGAAGAAAAATAATTTTTGCTTCCTTGGCTGTCCAAAGTGCGCCAGAGTGAAAGTTTTTTATTAGACTGCACGAATGCGCAGAGTGATCTGAAGCTTCATTGGGCGCACATGTCCGAATGTACGTGTTTTGATTTTGCGGCACAATTATTCTTCAGTCAGATGAGTGTAGACATTGCGTAGACATTACAAAGTTACTTGACCTAAATTACTGTTACTACCACAATTTCTTATATTGTCTCTGCACTGGGCCGCTTCAAAAATAAGCAGGGCACTACAAAAATACAGGACTCAGTTTCTTAATACATATGTATTTGACTTAATAAGCTTCTTTGTTTGTGCGTCGATGTTTCATTATGTAGCGTTTGTTTTGTCATTATCTGTTCCTTATCTCTCCTTCGTTTTTTTTTTTTTTTTTTTTTTTTCTTGCCTTGGGAAGGCTGTGCATCGTAATTGTGGCATTTTCTGGGTAAATTCATTATATTTTATATGGCTTCAGAAAACGATGTGACGATTTTACACTCTCATTATTTTGCTGCAAGCATCGGAGTAGATTTTAGGAGTCAAAGAACATGAACTAAACCACTATATCGAACAATGCATAATATTATATAAACCGGGGCACAGCATTTCTTACAACTGCAAGTATCGCCAGCGAAGGCTCAGGCTCTGTTTTTTTTTTTTTTTTTTTTTTTTTTTTGTGTGTGTGTGTGTGTGTGTGTGTGTGTGTGTGTGTTTTAAATATTTGACATGATGCCTTCAGAAAAAGAACTGTCACCGAGGCCATAACTCAGCTGAGTATGTCACTTTCTCTGCTAAAAAAATATTAAAATGCAATAAAAACAATAGTTGGCATTATCATATGTATTAGGGGAGAATTTGTTATGCTCATCTTTGTGTAGTAAGAAGGCATTTGTAATTGTTAGTTATTTGAGATTTATTAGCAGGACAACTTTCATGCTCAGCTGAGTTGAGCAGGTATAAAGCTTTACATCACGAAAATATGCCTATATAATATTGACCCCCTTAAACCCCACTTTTATATAGTAAAACTGGGGTTTACAGGGGTATGCATTATTTATTTTATTTCTACTCAAAAATAGATTGTGGGCACTCGTTAGAACCGCCTCGCCGAGACGGTTCTAACGAGTACCCACAATCTATGTTTTGAGCTGAAATATGAAAAATATCAGATTTTGTTTATCTGAAAATTTTATGTTTTTGGAGGTAAAATTTTCTATATATTTGAATAGGCGTGTTTTCATAATGATAATCTCGTGGCCGGACTAAATTACGTTCTGATTATATCGATATAGGCTGTTTTATTTACTTTGTTAATAGCGTTTAAGATTACCTAATATGAGACAACGCACGATAAAACCTACCTTAAGGCCTGTGTGACTAGCCAAGACTCAGGTCAGCCTGTACATCCCCAGTATGGCAAGGGTTCTCTTTTATGCCTCTTTGGATAGTCCGGAGGCTATAAAAGGTACGTGTGATCAGCGAAAACTGATCAGATTGCTCAAATGAGCAGGCAGATCTGAGTCTTTGCTGGTCGCATGTCATATGTTTTGTCGCGCGCTGGCTCATATGTTTTAATGTGATGGTTCACTGATAAGAAGGTATATGCAACCCGAACACATCTTTGTAATTTGGAGCTGTAGTAGAATTCTGTGCGAGGAATCGCGCGAGTAAAGCTGGTTCAAGTGACGTACCGCTAATGAAAGAGATTGTTTGCCTATCAAGACAGTTCCTTTGGTACAGTTATTCTTTGTTCGTATGTCAGTTTTTTTTTTCTTTTTTTTTATGCAACTGATCTTCCTTCGGTGCCTTGGGAAGGTTGAATCTTCCTGATCATGACCTTTCCCGCGTAACTTCAGTTATATTTTGACTGTTGTGTAGTAGCAAAATGTATCTGAAGTTACCAAGATACAGGATATAAGAACATTTATTTTACGTTGGTTACTATAAATAATTAACATTAGCTACAACAGGCTATTTTCTGACAAACAATTGTATATAACAAAAGTGAAAGCAGCAGAGAGACGAACGTGCTACAAAGGTACACTCAATGTTTAAAATCAAATGTTGACCTGCAACAACAAACCAGCAAATATAAATAAAAATGCATGCAGTAAAAATTTAAACAGACACGGCAACATATAGAACACAGGAAAAACACATACAGACACAGTTTACTGACCTGACCTTCTCAACTGCCACATATGGCACTTTTACATTTGGACCCTATCAAGCTGCGGATCAGACCCTTGAACTCTGAAAAGCTCAATGCTGTTCTCATCTTACTAGGTAAGCTGTTCCACACACGTGCAGACTCGAACCTAAAGATCTCTGTCTTTATGGTACAGTTCTGACTGTAGGTATCTTAACTGTGTTTTCACATCTGGAAAAATAGTATCATTTCAACTAAGTCTTTGAGGTAATCAGAAGACAGGCTATGTTTGCATTTATATGTTTCTGTAACAATGCCTCCGAATCTGTTTATATGAAGTGTTGGAAGTTTTACTTTGTTCAAGAGACTCATAACTCGAAATATAATCTTTAAAAACAATCTGAGAGCTCTATATTGAAGTTTTTTTTTTCTTAATTTCTCTTTGCTGCAGAATCGCCAGATCAGAGGACAGTAATTAAAATTTGGTTGGATAAAACATTTGAGGATTAAAAGTCTGATAAAATTTACTGAGTGTAAAACATTCAGTTGCCGAGCCGCCTTCGTACATATCTTTTTACTTTGGATATCAAATTGAGCATGAAGTCCATTTCCACTCCAAAAGCTTTACATTTTTCTCACGGGGAATATCACCACCGGCTATTTTAAACTGTTTTACCTCTTCAAATGTTTTCATTCCGACCGAGACAACCTACAAATTATCTGGGATTGCTTGTATTTGGTTGGAATCAAACCATTCAAGCATAATAAGGCCTTCTTTTCCGAGGATCTCTTTCAGAGTGTTAAGTTCTCTGTGAGAGTATGAGACAGTCTTATCATCTGCTTAGTTATAAATCTTGCAGTGAGTGATGAAACAAAATATGTCATTCATAAAAAATGTTGAAGATTAGAGACCCTAGAATTGAGCCCTGTGGGGCTCCTTTAATTATTTCTGCCCATGAGCTAATTGTGCTTCCTATTTGTACTCTTTGGGTTCTGTTTGAGAGGTAGCTGCTATGAAAAAAATCATTAAAATGAGTTGTAAGCTGATCGCCAAGAATTCTTTCGTAAATTTTTGACAGGGATGGATGGTCATCATTAACTTGCGCAGTACGATAGTTTTGGCTATATTGATGTAGAAATCATTCATCTTTTCACTTAAAACTTACTGAGATCAATTTCTCATCTTCTTTCAATATGATATTTTGGTCGTCTTTGATTGTGCTCGTTTGAGACAAGAAAGGCTTGATGGTTGGCCAAAATTCCTTGGACTTTGCCCCCCCCCGCGCTTCCCCCCCCCCCCCCCCCCCCCACACACACACACACACCAACACTACCACACCTTTCTAGAAGATATACTAAAATTGATTCTCGATTGATTTTATCTGTGAAGATTCTCAGATTTCTGAGTTTTCTACATTTTTTCCAGTTTTTAGGTGTTTGATTTTTGTTATAACTATTTGTAGACTGACGAACATTTTAGGTTCCTTTTCTATACTGAGAATTCATGTAGGGCGGCGGATTTGTTCAGATGTCTTTTTTTTGTCGGCGCATGCTCATCGGCAACATTTCCAATGCGCAATTCATGAGCCCAATAAATGTCATAACATCGTCAAAGATGTGGGCAACATGAAAAGGGATCTGGAGAAACCATACCTTTAAATGCAAAAAGCTGAAAAATTTCAACATCTTTCTGTCATGATTAGTTTGCATTTTTACAGCAAGAATATAATCTACTAGAACGCTTCAATGAATACGAGGCTTTTATGGTTTGTCACAATCAAGGAATTGGAGTCCTTGCTTACAGCCCACTGAAGAGGTAAATATTGTAGTTTAAGGCTAACGTAAGGTCGAGAGAACAAGTAACAATATATATACGGACACTCCAATGGCTCGAACAGATTTGGGACCATCGAAATATGTTCTAGACATGGGTAGTTTGATCCACTGAGGTTTAACCATAGCGCCAGGTCAGAAGATAAATGAAATAATTCATGGGTGTCTTTTCGACCTTCTATAAAATAATGATTCGTATAATAAGTATTGCACACATTAGAATTGCCTCGATATGGCGAATCTAATGACTACACACAACATACAGTTTGCTAGGTACTCCAGTTTGCTTTGAATTCCACTACGCGTCGCGAGACTAGTCTGTGAGGGTATTTAGCTTTATACGAGAATCGAACATTCTGACCATTCACGTAATTTGGTAAGCACTCCGTCTGTCCTTTAAGGCGCTGAGAGGCTGGGGTAAACTACTTGTATCGCAAAAGCCAAAGATCATTACCATTCTTTGTATCCCCGTACGTGGCAATGATGTTTCGCGTAGATGGTTTGTGAAGATTCGCCTATATAACAAATAGCAAAGCATGACTATTCACGCTAGAGTATTACAGTGTATTCTGTTAACCTGTTGAAGTACGCTAGATGTCTCTGCGCCGAAAAGTACCAGTTTTGCGAAAGTGCGAAGGTTCTTGTAATTCACACAGCTTGTGGCACAAAGTAACATTCAGCACAATTTGTCTTGGCAATTGTCCAAACAGAGAATAGAAAACAACTGCATAATACTAGAAACTTGTTATATAGTTACTCCAGTTACCATTACAGCTACACTAGGTTATGGACATGGATAGATTGAGAGAGACTTCTTACATATGCGCCCAACGAAGACTTTAATCGGCCTGCGCATCCGTGCTGTCTGATCATAGAAGGTTTGCATCCTTGGTTATCCAAAATGCGCACTGTGAAGATTCTGAACATATTGTGCGAATGCGCAGGCTGATCAAAACTTCGCTGGGCGCACATATCCGAAGATAGTTTTCCTGTCGTTGAGACTCATGTATAACAGTTACATATCGTTCTTCTTTCAGTGGTCTGTTAACTGGGAAATTTAAACGGACAGAAGTTCCTGATGAATATGGAAGCAGAGTAGGTTTGTTGAATAAACATGGCTCGTTTGGCTCCGGACTTCCTCAGTGGTCTGAGTTCTGCAACAGCGAAACTTACTGGAATATCGTTAATGAAATGGGGATAATAGCTAAGAACCAGGGTAAGCGAGTATTCAATCATCTTCCAGTATCGCTGCTAAATGATAGGTATTAACCCTCATGATGAATAAATTTAGATGTCATGCCCACTTCTCATTTTCAATCAATCAGACTACTTGATCCAGGTTGTTGATACAATTTTACATACTTAATGACAAACAGTGCAGATCCAGATCAATTGGCTTCTTTGAGCCAACTGATCTAGATCTACACTGTTTGCAAAGGTAGGGCATATCCGGGTTCTGTAGGACCATGGTTAAGATTGAAACGGGCAAATATGAAAGTGCTTTCAGAGAAGCACTATTATTATTATTATTATGCCAGTCAATCTGAAAAAAACAAAACAAAAAAAAAACACTGCATTGTCATTGTTGTCTACAAACATATGAACAGTACAATATATATATAATACAATATATAATTAAGTTGGAGCATAGCTTATCCTACAAGACTGCATATTCGCCCGTCGAAGACTTAGATCAGCCTATTCATCCACGCAGTCTGATTAGTTTTCGCAGGACATTCAATGGGTAGCCAAGGATCCAAAGCGTCTTCAGGCAGACAGCTAAAACGACAAGAGAGAATTCAGGGAGTGCCACAATCACAGAAACGTAAGAGAAAAATCAAGGAAGTGCCACAATCACAAACCGCAGCCCTGCCCAGACACCAAGAGGAAGAGGAAACAGACAAAAGCAAAAAAAAAAAATAAATAAATAAATAAAATAAAATAAACAAAAAACGCAAATTGAACAAACCTACGAAAAGCACCAAGACTAGCTCTCTCTTCCCCAAGCGAGATAATCGCAGTGCTAAAAGGATTGAAAAACACAAGAACAAAATAACACAAAGCAAGATATAAAACAAATCGCCTCGTAGAATAAACTAAAAAGCAACAAAGCGTAAGGCTAACTCTGGGACCACCGCCTTAGAACGGTCAGTAGAATAAACCACGGGGGGTTTAAAGCACTTTTACAGCTTGGCAACAGGCTGCAGCCCTTCCCAGCCCTTATGACACGGGTAGGAAACTTCATACTCGGAGCCAGTGGCTCTGAAAATCAAATGCTATGTGAGTCTACCGGAGCACGTGCCGATCCGAATATAGAGGCTTAAAAAACGATCAGAATAGGTAGGTTTATCATTCGTCGTATTTTTTTTTCTTGTTATCTACACCAAGAAAAGTTAAGGTAGGTTTTAGAAGTTGAGTGCGAGAGTGGGTTTCTGAAAAGCTAGCTTAAGCCCACCAGTAATTCATTTCATTACTGACCGTTCTAAGTCGGCGCTTTTATTGTGGTACTTTTTGTTAATTGTTGTGTCGTGTTTCACTTTCTATCGTTTTTCTTTTAACAATTCTGTAAGTTGATAATATATTCGGTTAAGTTTGGGTAACAGCAGAGTTACTACCTTTTTGCGAAATATTTGTCAACTGCTTGCCATCTGTTCATTTTGTGGCTGCTTTATTGTATTTGTCTGTCCTTTGCTTTGATGTGTGTGTGTGGGGGGGGGGGGGGGGGGGGGGAGGCGGGCGGGAGGGGGGGCGGCTTTATGTGGATCTGACTGTATCATTTCCTAAGTTCTCTTATTTACTTTACTTATCATTCGTCGTATTATTTGTTTTTGTGTTTCATGCGATTCTCTTGTCTTTCCACTTGTTTTCTACTCTAAGAAAAGTTGTCAATTGTGTACGATTTTGCATGAATCATTTGGGGCATGAAGTGAGCATTGGCCAATTTACAGATCGGCAAGCAAACATTGACACTTATTATATGCATGAGAGTTTGTTGTTCTTAAAGTGTAAACAGACTGTCTATTCTGAACCGATTCCCACCTTTTTGCAAAAAAATTGCCAACTGCTTGCCATCTGTTGATTTTGTGGCTGTTTTATTGTATTTGTTTGTCTTTCGCTTTGATGTGTGTGTGTGTGTGTGTGTGTGTGTGTGAGAGAGAGAGAGAGAGAGAGAGAGAGAGAGAGAGAGAGAGAGAGAGAGAGAGAGGGCTTCATGTGGTTCTTACTATATCAGTTCATAAGTTATCATATTTACTTTACTTATCATTCGTCGTATTATTTATTTTTTGACGAAAATGTTAAAAAAAGAGAATTTCATGCGATTCTCTTGCCTTTCCACTTGTTTTCAACTTTAAGAAAAGTTGTCAATTGTGTACGATTTTGCATGAATCATTTGTGGCATGGAGTGAGCATTGGCCAATTTACAGATCGGCAAGCAAACATCGACACTTATTATATGCATGAGAGTTTGTTGTTGTTAAAGTTGAACAGATTGTCTATTCTGAACCGATTTCCGAAAACAAAGAAAGCAAAATAACGAAACTTGATAATAAATAAATAAGGGTTGGACCATATCAAGCGGCTCTGATTATATCGGTCGTCTCCCGTGTCTGAGAGCTTTTTGTTTAAGATTCATTCAGATCCATCCAAGGATATCTAAAGGTCTTAAGTTTAGCAAATATCTGCATGATAAATTAAAAAGATGGTTTCAGGCATGTGAGATTAAGCACAAGGCATTTTTGGAAATCAGAGTTTTAAACAACAACTCTGCGACATCAGAGCTGACCGACATAGTCAGAGCCGCTCGACACAGTCGAAACCTTTGTTTAATTTTTGTCAATATTCGTTATTCAGTTCCAATTCTTAATTTTTGAGAACTGAAAAAATAGACAATCAATTTCTATTTTTAGATTTCAGAAATCCTCAACCTTATATTAATTTGAAAGCAAAATCAACCTTAAATTGACGTCGATGTTTGCTTGGTGACATGTAAATTGACCAATGCTCACGCCATGCTACAAATAATTCTGACCAAATCGTACATACGTCACAACTTTGTTTAGAGTAGAAAACAATTAAAAGGACTAGAGAATTGCACAACATTCGGGTGCAGGACAACTCGCCCCAAATAAAACTTGCCCCAAGACAACTCGCCCCACATTTATAGGACAACTCGCTCCATTTAGAAGACAAGTCGACCCAGACTGACCATACATGTAGCACATCATGATAATAAATAGCACATAATGTAACATAACAAACAGTAAAGAAAGTATTTATTTATCAGTAGCGAACTTAATCTACTTAATTACCATGCGATGGATGAATGTAGGATGGACAGACGTCAAACGGATGGATGCATTGAAAAATAATATAAAAATGTTATAAACTGGCATAAAGACAATGATAAACAATTTTAATATTTATACCTTTTCAAAGTCTCCAACCATGTGACATTACTTAAATGTTCAGTCTATTTTGTCGTCTTTCAATATTATCAACGAGAAGCTGAAAAAGGATCATCGCCGAGACCCGGGCTGTAAGTGGGATGGCCTGGGGAAAAACATTAAATACCCAAACTATTACGTCGACATATTTCTTCTTTTATACGAGTGCCATAAAAACAGCTTTATAATGCATCTATATGTTATTCTCAGATAGATAGATAGACAAACCATCACGTTAACAGATACGTGTAAGTAACTCGCCCGCATACTCCGATTTATAAAAAGAAAAGTAGAGTTTGCAGTTATTCATTACTTTTCCTATTTTGTTTTTCTGTTAAATTAGTGCCATTATTGCAATGATATGTTATCATTAGATAGATAAAAGACAGATATATACATGTGAACAATAATCTCTTATTTTAATATACCTTAGTGTTGAGGATAATTGTCCGACACTATTAAGTATAATCAATGTACATGAAATTATTACAACAAATGGATCGATACGGTAGCGCAATGCAGTTTTGTGTATGTATATTTCTTTTCTTTTTTTTTTTTTAAATGCTTCGGTTTTACAAAATTATACAGGCTTATTGGTATTTGATCGACTAGAGGAGGGGGTAGGTCAACTTTTACATGTGGGGCGAGTTGTCTTATTAATGTTGGGCGAGTTGTCTTATGAATGTGGGGCGAGTTGTCTTGGAGCAAGTTTTATGTGGGGCGACTTGTCTTGGGGCAAGTTGTCTGTAATTCTAACAATCTCCTTGTTTGAAAGGTTCTGTCACAAAAACAAATATATACGACGAATGATAGACCAACCTTTCTCGATCGTTGTTTTAGGTCGTTGTATTCCAGCCTCACGTGCTCCGAAAGACTAACATTTAATTATCAGAGCCACTGACACCGATTATAAAGCTTCCTACCAGTGAAGAGTGATCAGATTGAGCGGATGCATGGGCTGATCTGAGTATTCGCGGGGAGCATATGCAATCTTGTAGAGAATGTTGTGTCCCGGTACATTTTAATGATATACATTCGGATATTGAAATCCAGAAGACTATTTCTGTGGCATGAAAATGTACAGACAGAAAATATTTTATAAAGTGGCTTCTCGTGATATCACTGGTAATTTGAAGATTTAAAGAAATAATCCAAACGAGGGTTAAAACAAAATCATTTTAATCTTACACTTCCAGTAGTTAGAAATTAGTCAGTTCTAAAGTTGTAGATAAACGTGTTTTGTTATTTTACAAACCAATTACAGTTTACTCTGTGAACCCATATTTTCTTTTCCCCATCTGCAATAGGGTATCCAGAAATTTCATGTCAGCAAAATAGTACAAAAGATGTCAAGGAAGAGCTACAATCACAAACACACCTTACCGATGACACCAAGATGAAAAGCAAACAGAGACAGACATTAAACACAAACAGCTATATGTGATAGCCAAGAAATACCATAATCACGAACGACTGCACATTTTCGAGCACCAAAGAAAAACAGATTAGAAACAAATAATGACACGAACGCCATACATAAAACCAGAAACGTACAAGACACAAACCAAACCAAAGAAAAGCAAAACAACCAGCTAACTCTTCCCCAAAAAGGTGATCCCAATGATCCGCTAAACATAACAATAAGACAGAGAACAAAACACGTAGAAAGCCCTGCAGCGAGTAGCCACAAGTCTACAAGGATGTTTATTTTGATCTGGACAGACAAAATAGGAATGAACATTGAAAGCAATGACTGTGTCGTAGCTTAAATAGGAATTTAGCTACATCCGGAATTGCTATTTGGGCCTTTATCTCATCTTCCAGGAGTTTTTTTCCAAATAATTTCAAAACATAAATAAATGAGTTAGTAGAGGGTGCAGACAAGGAGACCCCATCTCACCGTATTTATTTATTTTCTGCACAGGGGTATTAAGGTTTTAATGCTAAGAAAAGAAAGCGCTATTAAAGGTTTTGATATTAATGATAACAGTTATTTACTGAGCCAATATGCTGACGATACTCAGATATTTTAAAAGGGTCTGAAATGTCTCTGAAAGTAAAATTAGGCATACTAAAAATTTTATAAAATGTCGAGCTTACAAATTGATGAACACAAAAAAGACTTTATGGATACGTTCATGTCAAGATCGGATTTAAGGTTATGCCGTGATTATAATTTTTATACTGTTAATAAAGTTCTAGGTGTTATATTTACCCCTGAAGTTTTCAATATCTGGGATTTAAACTCACAAGAACTTATAACTAAAATGGAAAAAAGTATTACAGTCTTAGTCAAAAAGAAAATTAACTATTCCAGGTAAGATTACAGCAATATAATCGTTCGCTCTTTCCAAATTTATACATCTTTTTACTGCTCTACCTAATCCGCCTGAACTAATTGTTCAACAGCTGGATAAGCTTTTTTTTACAAATTTCTCTGGAACTCCGGTCCTGATAGGATAGGCCGAAATATTATGATGCAAGATGTTAAGGGGAGATTAAGAATAGTTAATACAAGTAAATTTATTCAGTCGCTAAAGGCAACATGGTAGCGTCGAATTTTATTAAGTTCAAATGAGTCTTCATGATATACACTTTCACCTATAGATTTTAGATCTTAGGAAAGTAGTTTCGTGTGGGGATGGATATGCTTAACATTGTACCTTAACTATTAGAAACCCCTTTTGGACTGATGTAGTGAATAGCTGGAAAACTGTTCTGAAATGTTACACAATAGATCAGGTTGAAGACGTTTTGAATGCACCATTATGGTTTAATTCAGAGTTATATCATGGTGAGATGTTTTTCATAAAACAATGAAATGAAAAGGACATAAGACATATAATTGATCTATTAAATAAAAATGGCACATTTTACGAGTTTGATGAATTCAAAACTGTTTTAATATACGAGGCACCGGTTTAGATTTTCAAGGGCTATAGAATACCTAACGTTTGGAGAAACTTACTTAGAAATAATGTTCAAACTTGTATTAAGATGAAATGTAATATGTCCAAAACAAATCAAACTATTACTCAAAGATAGAAAAGGTTGTAGACAAATTTATGATTTTTTTATTAAATGCGAAAATAACACCCGAAATAGATGGCAAAGAGGTTTCGGAGAGATTCCGAAGGAGGAAATAAGTAAATGTAATAAGGCCCTTAACGATATTAATGAAGTCACATTAAAAGACTTTCAGTTTAAGGTTAATAATAAAATTCTTACTACAAGCTCATTTTTAGGGAAAATAAATAAAATTGATAATAAAAGGTGTTCTTTTTGTGAACACGATAAGGAAATAATTAAACATTTGTTTGTTGATTGTCCTAAAGTAAAAGAGATCTGGGAATCTGTTAAAAGGTGGTTGAAAACGCATTGGAATCTTGTTGTCAATATCACTGATAAAACTCTTATTTTTGCTTGACAAAAAGAGTAGTCATCAAGTAATTACCGTATAGAAACAGCAAAATATTACATTTATAAAACCAAGTTTACTTCTAAAAGATTGAGTATTTTAGGATTCCAATATTTACTCAAAAGAAAGTTTAAGAGTGAGCAGTATATTACTAAAATAAACACCAGCTTTAATTAGTGTTTGGGAAAGTGGTCTTCGATGTTAAATATACTCAATTCAGAGTGATCGGAGTTTCAGTCTTAACATCGATATATGGTCCTGTCCTTGGTGCTACTTCAAAGAAAACCTTTTATTTCATACAATTAGTATTTATCAGATACAATATTACCCGCTCAATGTTACACACAACTGCTGGTTTTGAAACATTTTATTCGGTGCACATGTAATATTACCACTTACACGTGTAGTATAGACATGTTGATGTTTTAAACTGTGTATGTATTTTTTTTTTCTTTTTTGTTTTGTTTTGTCAGATATCAACTCAATGTCTGCATATGTTACATATACATGTATTGGTTTATGTATGTAAGTATCATAACAAAATGAAATAAATATGGAGGAAAAATTGAGTTGGTGATTCTTAAGTATGACACTACATCAATTTAATAAATTTCGCCACTTTAAATGTCTTTGTTTTACCTACTCAGCTAATGAAAGAGATAATTTTTATTAGCTGGAAATGTTCTTAGTTAAAGGTCATAAAAAATCCATTCATTGAACATATTGTCTTTTAAAACCCTGGAATGGATCCATGGCGTAAAAGTATAATTATGGGAAAACAGTTAAACAGCTGATTTACTGGTCAGTAGTGAGGAAATTTGTTGAAGATAAAAGTAAGATTTTCCTGTTTGACCTAGACTGATTCCGGATCTGGGAAAATATCTAACTGGACTATGACAAATACACCCACAAAACTGAATACCACTGAAGTGTATTGTGATATGAAATGTCAAAGTGGTCCGGGCCAGACTAGCTAGTTTCGGACAATTAGGCCTCATCAGTGGCCCTATTTATAAAATTTGATCTTGGTGACTAGTAAAGCTTACAAAAAGCCACAAAAGCTGTCACCCTTGTGAGTAGTATAGGCTCCATAGTGCCGTCCTATACCACTCTTGTGAAACATATTGAAAATAACATCAATGTGTACCCAGTCCTCATAAATCATTAAAACCTCCTGTTTCCTTCGTTTTAGGGAAATCAGTCCCACAAGTTGCTATCCGCTGGTTACTCCAGAAAGACATTGTTTCATCTGCGATTATCGGTGTTTCATCCATGGCTCAGCTGGAGGATAACATGGGAGCAGCTACAGGATGGAAACTTACTGACGAAGAGGTAAGTATTCATTCGCAATACGCCGAAGGATAATTGCAGCCTAAGTATTGGGACACTTATTTACTTACCATAATTGTTCTAAAATTGGATATATTGAGTTCTACTATCTGTTGATGTTTCTGAAATATTGCTGTATGTAAGGCAAACAGTAAAGACCCAGATCAGACGCCGCGTTCTGTGGCGTCTGATATATGGGCCGCATCATCACGAAAACATGCCTATATAATATTGACCCCCTTAAACCCCACTTTTATATAGTAAAACTAGGGTTTACAGGGGTATACATTATTTTTCTTATTTCTGCCCAAAAACATAGATTGTGGGTACTCGTTAGAACCGCCTCGGCGAGGCGGTTCTAACGAGTACCCACAATTTATGTTTTCACCAGAAGTATGAGAAATATCCGAATTTTTATCTGAACATTTTTCAGTTTTTAGTGGTTTAAATGTTCAGTATATTTTAATAGGCGTGTTTTCGTAATGCAAGCTAAAAAGTGCCTTCGAACATGAGCATAAAATATGGATTCATCCTGCACGTGCGCAGTCTCTTCTTGGTATTTGCTATCCATTGAAACCTCGAGGGGAATAGGGGGAGTTGGGAGGGTGGGGGGTAATTTCCTATATACGACATAGTGCGGATGTGCATGCCGAATGGCCTCCTTTTTCAGCACTGCCAGGTATATGATTAGCCCCCTTTTTTTTTCAACAAAAAAGTATATGACTGACACGATTTTTCGTGATTCTATGTGAAAAACCCAACTTTTCTGTCATCCCGATATATGCGTATATTTTTCGCTCTCAGATTTTTTAAGGCTGCTTGTTCTCTTGGTATTCAATGAAATGACTGCAATATTTGTCTAACTACCAGCAATCAATTGGTATAAAATAATCAAAAGGCGGTATATGAACACGTCAACAGTTTTGACGATCAAATTTTATGAATTGGTCCAATTTTTTAAGGCCAGGTGTATGAATGGGATAGGTTTCGAAATAACTGCTCGCACACCCGTACCACAATTAACCCCAAGACGCCCCACTCCCGGCGAGATTGAAACATTCTGCAGTAACCAATGATTCCTTTTATGGACAGTGACGGCCCTGATCAGACTGTGCGACTTCGCAGGCTGATCTGAACATTTGCTGTCCGCCTCCGCCCGGGGACACGTTTTCGCACATGATGTTTGCAGAAGATAAGAAAAAGATAATTAATCACATATATGATATGTCTTTGCAAGCTTATCAGGTTCTACGCATTCGAGCCATTCGAACTCTGATGAATGCAGCGACGCCGCCCCGCACCACACCTTGGCCAACTACGCTTGTTTATTCAAATAATGCTTTTACAGCTAACTGAGGCCGCAGACTGACATAACTCATTATTTGTATTGACATGTATATGCGAGACTGAGATTATATACGCAGTGGATTCAAGGACTGGCAAAAGCACTGATTTTTTTTCTGAGGATTATATCTCTACTATTGTCTGAAAAAAGACATGAGTGCAGCAGAGAGAATGAATATGATCAATGTAGAGCATATAGTCACAAATAATAAGCTTCTAAATAGCCAGTGAACATTTTTGGGTTATTTTGGTAGCAGTGCTGGGCGACGTCGCTGCATTAGTCATAGCTCGTATGATGCGGGTTCCAGTCCCTATAAAAGCATTGAGATATATGTTTTTTTGTTTTATACGAGGGTCATCCAACATAATGCGAACTACTCTCTAAATTAGTAATTATTTGAAATGTCAAACTAACCTTACTAACCTCCTTCAAAGTAATTTCCCTTGTGTTAAAAAAAAACAGGGTAAGAGAAAAGTCCAGGGAGTGCCACAATCACAAACCGCAGCCCTTTCCAGACTCCAAGAGGAAGAGGAAACCGTCAAATCCAAACAAGCACAAATCGAACAAACATATGAAAAGCACTAAGATTAGCTCTCTCTTCCCAAAGCGAGATAATCGCAATACTAAAAGGACTGAAAAACACAAGAACAAAATGACACACGAAAAGACTTACAACAAATGGCCTCGTAGAATAAACCACAAGGCAACAAAGAGTAAGACTGACACCGGGACCACTTAAGTCACCGACCTCTACCGACTTGGCAGCTTCTGTATTCCCGTTGCTAGGCAACCGCGCTCAAACATTCGAACCTGCTCGGCCACTGCATCTTCTAGCTCCTCAAATCCAACCTCTTGCATGTTTTCGTTCAAGGTAGGGAAAAGATCGACGTCACATGAACTGAGGTCTGGAGAATTAGGAGGATGGGGCAATGTTTCCCATTTGTTGCGCGCAAATAGTGAAGTCACCCCCTCCGAAATATTTGGCGCAGCATTATCGTATATGATTATTGGACCTGCTGCCAAAAGGTTTGGACGCTTCTTATGGATAGCAGGCCGCAATAGTTTTTGGATATAGCCCTTGTCGTACCAGCCATTCACAGTTTGGCCAATCTCTACCCTATGGGTGGTGAGAGCGTCTTTGATATCATGAGCATCCTTAATTTCCCTTGCTCGCGCCGAAATTTTACCGGCCTGGTGCCATTCAGTGGCCTGTCCCTTCATACCAGGTTCATATGATTTAACCCAAGTATCGTCAATTGCAACGATTCTAGAAACCAAGTTATTTTCCTCTGTGTCAACGCGATAAAGTAAGTTGGTGGCGACAGTGAAACGACGTTCTGACATCTTTTGCATTCCAGGACAATTAGGAATAAATGAATGAACAGTACCGTGGCTTAAATCTAGTTTATAGGCGAGTTCCTCACATGTATATTGTCGATCACTTTCTAGAATTTCTCTAACTGTTTCTATAAAAGATTAGTCAGACTGAATGTTCCGAACTCTCCCCTGACTTTTACTCTCTGCCGACCGCTGTTTAATTGGTCAGTCCATCTGGCAACTTGTGAATACGAAAGGGCACTATTGCCACAAACTTCCTGCAAGGCACGTAAATTTCCCGCGCATTCTTCTTACGATAAAAAAAAGGTAAGAGAAAAGTCCAGGGAGTGCCACAATCACAAACCAAGCCCTTCCCAGACACCAAGAGAAAGAGGAAACAGACAAAACCAAACCAAACAAGCGCAAATCGAACAAACGTACGAAAAGCACCAAGACTAGCTTTCTCTTCCCCAAGCGAGGTAATCGCAATGCTCAAAGGACTGAAAAACACAAGAACAAAATAACACAAGGTAAGACATAAAACCAATCGTCTCGTAGAATAAACCACAAAGCAACAAAGAGTAAGACTAACACCGGGACCACCGCCTTAGAACGGTCAGTAGTATAAACCACCGGGGTGGGTGGAGGCGGGTGTAAAAGTACTTTTTACAGCTAGCCAACTTCAAACAATAAGATTCAAACTTAATATAGATGCGTTGTTCTTTCGATGAACTTTGAAGCACGCAGGTTGTATTATCTACTGCAGTTAGCGGTTATGGAATATAAAGATAGTTCGCATTATTTTTGGGATGATCCTTGTAAATAGCTTATCAAGAGCTATGACTAAGAAGTATACATTTTACCTATGCGTGTTAGCACTGTAATCTTTGCAGTACATGGGACACGATTTTGGCTGATAGATGTTCAATTCATCAAAGCTCAAAAAGTAAATATGGAGACATCCAGGAAAGGTCACGATCACTGAATACAGGTAGGCATAAACAAAGACGAGCCTGACCAGATTGTGACAACAGCACGTGTTAATCTGGACCGTCTCTTATAGCATTTGTACAGTCGTCGCCCAGTAAGCATTCTTTATTAATCTATAGCGGACCGTTATCGGCCCGTCAGAGTGCTAGCTGGGCGGTTTTGTATGTCTCTGTACACTTGTGTCTTAACAGTTAGTAGGCCTTAAGGGGCCTGGATAGACTTGATATAGTTTCCACCACCTTTATATGGCAGATAAATTATGTGACCGCTTCTTTAATTTCCTGCACACAATGTCCATTCTGAAAAGGGGCATACTCAGGAGGGGAAGAATTTGCTCCGAAGGGAAGTTTGTTTTTTCATTTTAGAATAAGTCCAGTTTCAGAAGGGGACAACGCAATTATAGTTTAACGGTGTTGCTTCCCTTGAAAGTGTATCCATTCCCCTTAACTCTTTATTCTGCAGATGGCGAAACTAGATGAATTGAGTCGTCCTAAACTTCCTAGTTCATATGTTCAAATCTGGGGAGTGGTCTCTGGCGACAGATACAACCGTTTCAACAACCAGTCTATTAAGCTTTAACCAGTGCTATAAATCTGGAGCAGAACCAGTGTGATGACCTCTAAAACAGTGGCGGAAATCTGGAACAGAACCAGTCTATTAATATCTAAAACACGGACAGTAATCTAGAACAGTACCCGTCTATTAATATCTAAAAGTAATCTTGAACATAACCAGTCTATTATTTTGAACATCTAAAACAGTGACAGTGATCGTGCACAGAGCCAGTCTTTTCATATCTAAAACTGTGACAGTAATCTGGAACGAAAACCAGTCTATTATGATATCTAAAAGAGTGACAGCAGTCTGGAACAGAACTTCTCTATGTATTAATATCTACAAAACCGACCGTAATTTATTCTCCTTTCGCCTTCTTCCGGAAAGTCTTTTTTGCCTGGCACTTTACACATACGAGGTAAATTTGCAAACTTTTGCCATGGTCTAATGCAAAACTATATGTCGTAACTAACTTTGCACAATAGGTTTTATTCTAATTGTTATTTTCAAAATATTGAAAACTTTCATTTTTCCGCGTAGTACAGATTGCTGAAAATTATGCAGAACACGGTAGGGTAGATTAATTGAAGGCAGGTTTTCAACAAGTTCTACTTGTTCAAATTTTCTGAAATTTTCACAAATGTCATGAAACATCATTAATTAAAATTCAGCAAAGAAAAGTAAACATAGATCTTCTTAGAAATTCTAAATTATCACTTTGCTATGGAATATAAATATTTGAGAACAAAACACAAAAAAGAAACAGAAAAGACCAATGGTTTCTGATTAGTTATGGTCAATCAGAACACTTGTTTTCATTTAAAATACAACGCCAAGCAAAAAGCGTTTTTCTGAAAGATATCGAAAGGACAATAAAATAGAGTCGGTCTAAAACACTGACATGAATCGGGAATAGAAGCAACTAGTTTATGAAACTAGTGGATGAATTGGATTGACAGCTTTTATAGACATTTTGCAAAGGGAGACAATGTTTGTAGACTGGGAGGATCCTTAAAAATGCTAATCACAACTGCAGCAGAGGATATTTTGATTTTTTTCTTTCATTTATTTTTTTTTTTTATTTTTCAGAGAAAACAAGAATTAGCATTGCACGTGCATTGTCTGCCAGGCCGACGATTTACATAAAACACCAAGTTTGATTTTCTCTGAAAAAGTAATTTAAAAACAAATGGACGCCGTCTGCTACAATTTTGCTTTAAGAACATGTAGTTGAAATCTTTCAAAATGAGGGGTACTCTTAAAGAAACGATTTTGCCCCTAGACGGACCAAATTCTTTCAAAGATAGTCAACCCACATGAGAAGGAATGTAAATAGTTTATGTCGGAGTTATTAGGTCGAAAGTGTGCTCATGCTCTTCTGATACACGTGCAGCGAAGTATTAAAAAAGAAAAAAAAAATGAAAAAAAAAAAATCAACAACAAAAAGCACGAGTAAAAAAATGAAAACACTGGCAGCTCCCATGTGGACAGTCGTGTCAGTATTGCATAAAAATATGTCATTATCCATTTGCACAATCCATTGCCTTGGCAAAGGTACCCGTTATTACCTTGGAAACGCTACAAGTTTACGCGTCACAGATATGTATGCCTTAGGTAAATCTAATACTACGAGTACATTGTCAAGGGAACAAGAAAACTAGTATAGAACATATTCAGGAAGACAGGCAGTTACAGAACATACCCTACCAGTGATACCAGGAGGAAGAGCAAACAAACCATGGCAAACAGAACATATGTTACAAACCAAATAAAAACAAAGTAACCATCTCTCTCGTCCCCAACGACAGATTACAATGCCAGACAGAATCCACTAATTACGGCAATAAATCAAAGTACTGATAGCACCGTTGATTGTCTGTGAGCGTATACTGGAGTTGTGCCAATGTCCGAATCCAGGTTGTTTGTGTCGGTTTATTTCTTCAGCACAGGGCCCCAGGGTACGTAACCATAACAGGCACAACCCCTGCATCTGCGTAATCCAGGTTTTACAGATAACCATCTTTATAGGGCATCTGACGTCACAGTGACAAGAATAGAGCAGCTACAAATAACCGTTACCTGGATTTCGTACAAACGCGCAGATTGATTTCATTGGTATATGATAATCACGTGGTCAACAAGCTTAACGAAATTTTGGTATATACATACTATGTATCGATTGTAAACAATCCCCCCAACCCCCCCCCCCCAACCCCCCGCCCGCACAAAACAAAATAAATAAATATATAGATAAATAAAAATAAACAAAAAATATCAGTGAACATACTCAGAATATGCCACAATCACGAAGCACAGCATTCCCGAGGCACGAAGGAAGGAAAACAACATAGAATGAAAAGCTGCAGAATATTGATGACTTATAACGCGAACAGCATGTAACCCATCGGCATAATTTGCTAACTGTATAGTACACCTGTATTCATAAAATCATTTTCTACCGCAAACGATTGCTTGTTGTAGGTTTTGTCAGAAGAAATATACTAACATAATCTCTAATCTTTTATCAATATTACCAGTGTACCTACCTGTTCAGATCTGATGGAAAATAATCATTGAGCGGTATCATTTGGAAGGATCGTTGCAGGATGGTTGTGGTTTCAGAAGACGAACTTTCCGAACTTGCACTTTGTATGCTGGGGTCACATTTATGGAGTACCAACAGTCAAAAGAAAAGTCTGAAATATATCCACTGAACACAGCAATAAATCAAAGCACTGATAGCTAGTGCGGTGGGTCGATTGTCTTTGAGTGCAGACTAGGAAATGGTCCTGAACGAGGACTTAAGACTTTCATTAAATCCTTAACTTCCTGTAAGTTAAGCAAACAGTGCAGGCCCTGATCAGACGCCGCATTCTGTGGCGTCTGACCTGGATCTGCACTGTTTGCCAATGTCCGAATCCAGGTTTTACAGATAACACTCTTTATGGGGCACTCTGACGCCACAGTAACAGGCACAACCCCTGCATCTGCCCTAATCCAGGTTTTACAGATAACCATCTTTATAGGGCATCTGACGTCAGAGTGACAAGAATAGAGCAGCTACAAATAACCGCTACCTGGATTTCATACAAACGCGCGGTTTGATTTCATTGGCCAAGTATAATCACGTGACCAACAACAATTTTCTTTTTTATTCTTTTTTTCTTTTATTGTGTGTATGTATACTATGTATCGATTGTAAATTATCAACTGCCAAAAAAATGGACAGAACATGAAACATATCCGTAGTGAGCAGCCACAAGGCCCAACAAAAGTATCACATAGCTACAGATAAGAGGGGGTATGCACATAATAGTTTTCTTATTTCTCGACAAATACATATGTTGTGGGTGCGCATTAGAAGCGCCTCGCCGAGGCTCTTCTAATGAGTACCCACAACATATGTTTTCATTGAGAAATAAGAACGATATCAGCATTTTTCGGATGAAAAAAAAGCGCCTTATCTGTTGCTATGGTATCAGTAAATATACTCAGAAAATGCCACAATCACGAAACACAGCATTCCCGAGGCACCAAAGGTAGGAGAACAATAAAGAACAAAAGTATGCAGAATGTTGATGATTTATTACGCGAACAGCATATAAATAACCGTGAAAAAGATTGCCTTTGAAACAAAGAACACACTACGGATTTGAAAATGGGAGTCTCGGTTTTATTGAGACTCTTTATAAGCAGTAATGAAGTTTGCAATACTGCTTACGCCCTCTAGCATATACATGAGCAGAACTCCATTTTCAAATATACCACAATGGGCCCAATGATCCCAAAGGTAATGAAATATAATTGCACTATGGTGATGTACGGGGAACTCATCGTCATAATTTCTAACTGTATAGTACACCTATATTCATAAAATCATTCCGCAAACGTTTGCTTGCTGTAGGTATTGTCAAAAAAATATATACTAACATAATCTCTGATCATATATCAATATTACCAATGTACCTGTTCAGATCTAATGAAAAAGTACTCATTGAGTGGTATCGTTTGGAAGGATCGTTATAGGATCATTGTGGTTTGAGAAGACGAACTTTCCGCACTCTCACTTTGTTAGGTTAAACATATTTTACTGCCTTTATATAGCAGTGGGGTCAGGCCACAAGTTCTCAGAACATTAGTTACAGCCCTTCCCCTATAACATAATACATAACATCAACATGGCAACGTTCAAAGCATAATTCATCTCAGAGAGAGAGAGAGAGATTTGGCTCAGAGATTTGGACGGACCAGTATTGCTGTTGCTATATTTGTACAGCGTAAATGGGACGGGGCAGGTATGGGCATCTGCTTTTTCACCTGAAATGAGCTTTGTATGCAGGGATCGCATGTATGGTGTACCAACAGGGCAAAATTAAAGCTGAAATGTATTGAGCTTCAACATCAGAAAATGTAGCATCTGACATGTGCGCCTAACGAAGACTCAAATCAGCCTGCGCATTCGCACAGATTGATCAGATTTTTCACTGGGTGCATTTTGGATAGCCAGTGATTCCTTCATGTGGACGACAAAGACTCTGATTAGCCTGCGTGGATGCCCACGTTAGGCGCTTATGTCAAAAGACAGCACATAATATTGAATTTCAAATGACAGTTGACTCACATTATCTCAAACGCTGATAACTCAAACTACTGCTTAAATCAAACTAAATGCGGGCCCCCGTAGCCTAGTGGATAAGAGAGCTGACTCTAAATCCATTAGGTTTCTCACCTCTGTGGTTCGATCCTTACTCGGGTCATATGTGGGAAAGCCAAGTTCTGCTTACGGATGGTCAGGCGGTTTTTTGACTTCTGTTTACCCCGGGTTCTCCGGTGTTCGCTTATCTTTCATGAATGGTCGGCTCGATATAAGTGAAATATTCTTGAAAGGGCCATAAAACCCAAATCAATAAAAACATCAAACTAAGTGTAAGACAGTGTTGTGTTTGCTTGCTTTTTCCCCCTTACATTTCAACTTTTTTTTATCCCAGACGAAATATCTGGTTCCCTGGAGTTCGAGTTAGCGAAAGCTGATTATATCAGTTTTAAAAAGCCACCATTTTTAAATAGGCATACGCGGTTTGCTGACAAAAACAAGTTTCGACTGATTTTTTTCCTTGTTTGTCAGACATACATCTATTTATATTACCGGTATTCATAATTATCATATCCAAAATATAATGACCACTTAACATTTTTATTGGAACAATATCTACGTTTAATATAATAGACTTGTCAAATATTTATTGACATTCGCGAGAGTAACTTCTACCAGAAAATATATCTAACTAAACCATAAGAAAAAAAAGGTAAGAAAAAAGTCCAGGGAGTACCATAACCACAAACCGCAGCCCTTCCCAGACACCAAGAGGAAGAGAAAACAGACAAAACCAAACAAGCGCATCGAACAAATGTACGATAAGCACTAAGATTAGCTCTCTCTTCCCTAAGCGAGGTAATCGCAATGCTAAAAGGACTGAAAAACACAAGAATAAATAATACATGATAAGACATAAAACAAATCGCCTCGTAGCATAAACCACAAAGCAACAAAGAGTAAGACTAACACCGGGACCACCGCTGTAGCGGTCAGTAGAATAAACCACATGGGGTGGGGGAGGGGTGGGGGGGACGGCGTTTAAAGCACTTTTACAGCTAGCCAACTTTACCCTGGGTCCTGATGCTTCTCTTAATACAGAAATACGTAAACATTTGGTTCGCATAAAGGCTCCCAACTCAGTCAATGCATCAAAGCGAAAACATAAAAATCAAATTAATTAAATGATAAACAAAGACTATTCTCCTGTATGCCAGAGTGAATGAAAACCAATAGTTGAACCATGGCAGGCCAAGCCAAAGATATATCGTCAAGCCCAACCCAATGGTTAAATTTTTACGAAGCAGCCGTCATTGAGTCTGAGGACCGAATCGCCGTCGTGCAATTAAAGAGTGAAGCATAGCCATCAACAATGATTGGGTTGGCAGCCAGGCATGCAGTCTGTCGCATAATATCCAGGCTATAACCAATTCATTTATAACGGTAATTTAGTTTTCTGAATCGCTCCGAAAAGTTAGATTTTCCGACAATTTTTCTAAATATAAGGTCATTTTTCGAATGATTTAAAAGGGTCGTTTTTGCATTTACTTTCAAAATAAGAAAAGTTCTGCGAATAATCTTTCGGTATTTAGTAGTAGTACTTGTTGTTGTTGCTGCTACTTCTTTTATCTTTACCATTACCTTTATCGCTGGGCGGAATTGATGGAATTATTTAATTAATGCTTCTGTTAGAGAATGAAAATGTCGTCGTATTGCGGTAGTGGACATTATATGTTTATCTTTTATGACCTTGACTTTTAAATAGCAGAAATGGATATTTGATGTCCGTATCTGCTGAGCTTGTCTTTTCAACTTAGGCTTTCATTTTTAAATTTAATCATATATGGCTAACACTTTGACCTGCACTGGTACTAGCAACAGCTTAATCAATTTTCCGCATTTTTCGGGATTTTCCTGTTTTTTTGTTTGTTTTCTTTTGTTGTTGTTGTTTGTGTGTGTGTGTGTGTGTGTGTGTGTGTGTGTGTGTGTGTGTGTGTGAGTGATTTTTTTGCAGTCATAAATTTAAGATGTTTCTTATAGTAAGAGATATTTTCTTGATTTTTATGTGAGACTGTAGCCCGTTTTTTGTTCTTCAAGAGAAACAGAACATTTTGTGTTTACATTTGATCATCTAGGAAAACCACCTTGTCCTGCACTAGTACTATCAGTTATTTAGGCAATTTTCCGCTTTTTTGTCGGGATTATCTGTGTATGTATTTTTGCATTCTTAAATTTTGTATAGCGTTCTTATCCTAAGAGATGTTTTCTGCATTTTTATGCACCTACTAGTTATCAAATAACCCCTCATAATAACAGCAACAATGTTGCTAAGACTCTTAGATGCTGCTGGTGCTGCTGCTGTTTCCATTATCATTACCATTATTAAAGGGCTAAAATGAGGAAACAGATGCTCCAGTCGAGTCTAAAAAATATTGTTACTGTTATTATGAGGGGTTAATCCTGACTCGTAGTAGGAGTTGTTGTTGTTGCTGATGCTTCCGTTATCATTATCACTAGGCTAAAATGAGGAAGCAAATACTCCAGTTGAGTATTATGAATTAGTATATTGTTGCTGTAGCTGTTTAGGGGCTAATCACTGACTAGTAGTAGCATTGTTGTTGATGCTGCTGCTTCCATTATCACAATCATTACCATAACCACTGGGAGAAATTGATAGAATGACTTAATTAATGGTTTTATTACAAAATGAGAATGCCGTCGGATCTCGCTAGTAGACATTATATGTCCATTTTGTATGTGCTTGACTTTTTAATTGGCAGAAATGGACATTTTATGTCCAGATCTGATGCACTTGACTTTTCAGCTTAGGTTTTCATTTTTAAATATAATCTTGTAAGACTAACACTTTGTGCCCTACTAGTACTATCGGCAAGCAGCATTTTCCTGGATTTTCGGTGTGTTGTTTCTTTGCATTCAATGTAGGATAACTTTGCATAGAACTGGCTACTTGCCGGCCTCGGTGGCTCAGTTGGATGCGCCGTCCGACTGGAGACCAGGAGGTCGCGGGTTCAACCCCCGCCGAGGTCGGCAACATTCTTTCGTGGAGATTGATCATGAAATATTTTCTACGGTCATTCTCTTCCTTCCACTAATTCAAGAAGGGCAGTTGTCAGTTTCTGGCGAAAGAATGTGCACAATACTGATTAACCGCTTAGAGGACTAAGCCTGCCGAGTAAATGTGTTGTTAGGTAAACTGACCGCGCTCGACATGACCCCATTGGGTTGACTGGGCCGTAAAACCTCAACACAAACACAAGAACTGGCTACAGTCTCAAAGGAACAACAAGAAAATATGTCCAACGATAAGAAATGTATACTAAACACATACACACATAAAAAATAAAAAATAAAAAATAGCTTTGTAGAAATTTCTGTCAAATCTTCTGTCTCGGGTCTTTTAAACGGCTTTCAATTCATTGACTTGGTATTTGTTTACAACTGTCTTTTTAGCTGATGACGTTTTGGCCATGGTGTGCATATTGTTTGCTCATAATTCTCAGATTTTTTTTTCAACTGTTTACGCTTTGTTAACTTAGTCAGTTTTTACCTAAAGCCCTTATAGTCAGTGGGTGTCTCGTAAGCGCAACTCCTCCTACAGTTTTTGGCCAATCATTTTGAAACTTCACAGATGTTTTGGCCATGGAGTGTAGATGTGCATATTGTTTGCTCATAATTCTCAGATTTTTTTTAAACTTTTTCCGCTTTGTTAACCTTGTCAGTTTTTACCTAAAACCCTTATAGTCAGTGGGTGTCTCGTAAGCGCAAATTCCTCCTACAGTTTTTGGCCAATCATTTTAAAACTTCACAAAAATGTTTGGCCATGGTGTGTAGATGTGCATATTGTTTGCTCATAATTATCAGATTTTTTTTTACTTTTTTCCGCTTTGTTAACCTTGTCAGTTTTTACCTAAAACCTTTATAGTCAGTGGGTGTCTCGTGAGCCCAACTCCTCCTACAGTTTTCGGCCAATCATTTTGAAACTTCACAGATGTTTTGGCCATGGTGTGTAAATGTGCATGTTGTTTGCTCATAATTCTTTGATTTTTTTTTTTTTTTTTTTTTTTTTTTTTTTTTTTTTTTTTAACTTTTTTTGCTTTGTTAACTTAGTCAGTTTTTACCTAAAACCCTTATAGTCAGTGCGTGTTTCGTGAGCGCAACTCCTCCTACAGTTTTTGGCCAATCATTTTGAAACTTTAAGGATGTTTTGGTCATGGTTTGTAGATGTGCATATTGTTTGCTCATAATTCTCAGATTTTTTTTTAACTTTTCCGCTTTGTTAACTTGGTCAGTTTTTACCTAAAACCCTTATAGTCAATGCGTGTTTCGTGAGCGCAACTCCTCCTGCAGTTTTAGGCCAATAGTTTTTAAACTTTACAGATGATTAGGTCATGGTCTGAAGATGTTCATATTGTTTGCACATAAATCTCAGATTGATTTCAGCAGTTAGGGGCCCTTGATTTATGCCCAAAATTGGTTTCCGCTGAATATCTTGTGAAAGAATTGATGGATTAGTATCATATTTTGCATACATATTGTTGTTAACAATACCTAGCTTGGGATTGTCACATGACATTTTTCGTCAATTTTCAGCTGAGTTACTGGCCTTGATTAATAGGCAAAAATGATTTCTGCTCAATATCAATATCTTGTGAAATAATGGACAGGTTTAGATCAAATTTTGCAAGCCAATATTCCAAATTTTCTACTTTGTCCATTTTTCTTACAAACTAACCCATCAATTTCTTAAATACTGCAAAATAGATTGTTTTTTTTTCAATACAAATAGGAACGTGTGTGACTTAATCCCCGCAGGTGTGACACCGCTTTCCGCGGATTTCTTGCTTAATGTTTTATTCCCTACTCACGCTTTCACAGCTGCTTGTCTGGCATGAACAAATGCACATATAGATTCTATTCAAACACACGCTGTCAAGATTGCCTGAGCGAACAGGAAAGGCATGTTAAAGGAAATCAAAGCACTGACAGCACTGGTGGGTCGATTGTATCTGAGTGTAGTCTGGGAAAATGGGTCTGAACGGGAACTTAAGACTGTTTCATTTACACTTAACTTCCTGTAATTTAAGCAAACAATGCAGACTCTGAACAGACACCGCGTTCTACTAAACAATCTACCCACAAATGTAACCTTATATGATGACCCAATGACCCGCTCCCACATCACGAAAACATGCCTATATAATGTTGACCCCCTTAAACCCCACTTTTATATAGTAAAACTGGGGTTTACAGGGGTATACATTATTTTCTTATTTCTGCTCAAAAACATAGATTGTGGGTACTCGTTAGAACCGCCTCGACGAGGCGGTTCTAACGAGTACACACAATCTATGTTTTGAGCAGAAATGTGAAATAAATCAGAATTTTTTATCTTAAAATTTTCACTTTTTGGAGGTGATATTTTCTATATATTTGAATAGGCGTGTTTTCGTAATGTAGCTGTATTATAGTATGTCTAACAGAAAATCGAAACCCAAACTCACTGGTCATCGATCAATGTTGTATTCGCAGTTTAACTATATAGGGTATGTATCTGAGCGATTGCGTATTAAGTTTATCAAAATGCGAAATATCTCGTAGGAAGTTCAAAAAACTAGAACGCGAGAGATAATAAAAAGGACACGTCGCGCGTTGCAGTTTGCAGACAAATTGCATCTGTACATAAAAAGCTTGGATAATTCTGTATTGGAAAAGGTAACTGTCCTCATTTCCTTTCTTTTAATACTGTTATAAACATTACCATGTAAAATGTTTTCCCAATTTTAACTGGAAATGAGACAGAGAATTAAAGTCAGATATACCGAAGCACTTAGAGTACTGATGGGGGCGGTTGCCTGAACTCTTGAACTGGTTTTACCTACGTAGTAATAAAAAAAGCAAAACATAAACAGTTCTCAGTAATGACAAGCTGTTTTGGGTTTTATCCATTTAATATATATATCTGCAATTCGAATACAGATATCTCTTTTAATAAATAAAGGTATCTTTAATTTTTTTAATTACAGACATCTTTAATTGAAATGCAGATATCTGTAATTGAAATAGAGATACATCTAACTGAAGTTCGGATATTGGTATTTAAAATACAGATATCTCTATTTTGACCATAATATAGATATCTGAAAATTCAATTAGAGATATCTGTATTTATGATTGAATGAGAGATCCCTATTCACTCCACTTATGGGAAACTGATACCTCCCTCGCCGATTTTTTACATCTGTACTTTTCACCGGTTACAAATACCAGTGTGACATACGGCGCAGTTCGTCCTCCTACAGATGAGGAAAAGAAACATATTAAAGATGCTCAAGATTTCACATCATCACCGTCTCTATTAACATTCCGATATTGTTGGTTACAAACACGCATACATAAACTTTATTCACATAGGCCGCCATTTTTGTTGTGCCAACAGACAGCTTGAGAATAGCCCCTGCTCTGCCCTTTTTCTGCAATTAGTAGAACAGCGGCTAGGGTACTTTATATATATATATATATATATATAGAGAGAGAGAGAGAGAGAGAGAGAGAGAGAGAGAGAAAGAGAGAGAGACATTTGCACCGATTTCTGGTGATCTCTCTGTTTAATGTACTGGATGGGGGCGTGCTTCAGCAAAAAAAAAAAAAAAATAAAATAAAAATAATAATAATAAGAAGAAGAATAATAATGAAGTAAATGAAGATTCCCGAAAATTTCTGCGCGATTTTCATTTTTACGAACCTAAAAATATTTAAAAATTTGTTTTCTTTCATTTTTTATGACATGAAAGCAAGGTTATCAAATATTGATAAAAATTCGATGAGATCACTCATCTTATCAGTGGATATTACACGTTACAAAGGGAAACAACTTAGCTTATACGTTACCTAGGCTATACAAGGAAAACAACTCAATCACCAGATAATATTATGTTAGCAGGAAATTCCAATCATATTCTTTCAATATTTTGTTCTGATAATAATCGTAGAAAGTAAGTATTTTAAGAACTATTTATTATTGTTTGCGTGTTCTGAAGCAGAACTTTGGCTAACTGTCATAACGGTACGAAATTAATTGCAACGAAACGTCCAGCCTATATTACAGAGACATATAGGTTAAATTGAGCAAAACATCTCGCCCAGCTTTTAGATAAATCAGATAAATCTGATAAATCGAAAGAAAAGAAGACAGGCAGAATATTTAATAGGTGAGTTAATGCCTCGCACCTTGTGGACCCTTCCCACCCCACTCTGTGTCTCAATGGGGGAGCTCTCCCTCTATTGCAGTTTCCCAAAATCACCTCTGCTGAACAGAAAACGCTGTAGATTTAGTTTGCTTTACTGGAATACTGGAGTATTTATATTCGTCCGCCGATATTTTACACAAGATGATCAAAATCATATTTCTTCGAACGTTGGACGTTTCCTTTGCTTTTGTTCATTCGCTCGCTATTTATAAGGATGGGAGTGTATAAAGCTAATATGTTGTAATGCAGAACTAGCATTATCAGCGTTAGCAGGGAACTATTTTGGGGACGAGTTTAAGTAGTTATTAGGTAGGTACATGTATTTTTCAGCCGAACAGCTAGTTAAATTGCGGTATAGTAAATCTGGCGGCGATAAACCACCACAATTAGATACGCGCACTGATTGTATTCATTTAACCATGTTGTTTTCTCGTCATTCTGATGCAAGAAATGTTTTCCCAAATGGGAAGGTAGCTTAATATAAATGTCATCGTTTTGAACATGGTATTATTTTAGGAGTTTTTGGGTAGGGTTAAACAGGACAGAATAATCTCCACGTAATAATAAGCCAGAAACAAATTTTCCATTCTGCTATGATTCAGACCGGGCTACCGGAATGTGTAAGAAATAACTGAATATTGAAATTTCTGAAATATGGTCTTCAAAGCCTGAGCTAATTCGGGAAAGTCTTCGTTTTACTGCAACATCTCCTTCAATTTTCTGAAAAAAAAAGAGAAACATTTCAAAATGTCTTCTGCTGAAATATTTACCCATCATGTCAAGCATTTAGAAATTTACTATTTTGAACCGGGTGGCAGCATTTTCTACAAAATGGCATTGGCGCCGAGCGAAGACAGGTCAGCCCCGTTTTTCTCAAATAAGAAAATATCAATATGTCGTCTGATGATTTAGCGCGGCCAGGAGGGGTAAAGGTTAAACCATATTCATTGTATTTTAAAATGGGCTATTGTTTTTTGTTAAATGCATTTAAAAGGGTTGGATATGAGACAAGGTACGCCTTTTTCAACCATATTTGAGATTCAAAGAGAATTATAAGTAACATTGAGGATGAAAGTGCCTCTCGGTTTTGGTGATGTAAAATGCAAATAGGCTTTTTTTTCGGACTCTCTCTCTCTCTCTCTCTCTCTCTCTCTCTCTCTCTCTGTGTGTGTGTGTGTGTGTGTGTGTGTGTGTCGATCATAGATTTAAAGTTTAGTCACTGATATCATATTGTGTTACAAACTGTTATAGGGGAAATTAATTATTTACTTGTAATAAATATTTTGATATGTTAAATATGGCATCTTCTGATGAAATTTACAAGAAAGTACAAGTGAAATTGGGGATTTATTGAGAGAAGAAGACACTGTTTTTTTGGTGAAATTGGGGACTTACTGAGAGAAGAAGACACCGTTTCTTTGGTAAAGTCAGTTATAGCGTGGAATTTAAGGATTTAAAGAAGCAATTGAACACTGAAATGCCTATAAACTATAATAAAACTTGAAATCTTCCTGGTCTTGTCCCTTGATTTGTAAATGTTTCCCATATATATGATTAAAAGGAATTTAGCATGGAATATAGTAGCTTTATAGTTGATTAAAGCAAGACCATGTCTACAAATCGCCCATTAGTGTTGCCAAATGCAACGTCGGTTTTCAAAGGTGGGTGACATCTGGTTACATCGGTGCGCGAACGGTTTCAACGGAAGTGCACCAAAATTGAACAAGGTCGTAGTTAGACTAGCTACTAGTCGGATATCAATATTATTTTCATCAATCAATTATAATTATTAATTTACTTAATGAACTAAGGGTCATCTACTACTTACTGCTTGCCTCACCTCTTTGATAGCAGCAACTAATCTTGGAGATATAGACCAACTATTAGAGACTGGCAATACAAGATGTCATACATAAATTTGAATCAGCTTATAATTAGGAGTGATAAAACATGACATCAAGGTCTAGGAGCTAGTCTAGGTCGTAGTAAGTTAAAAAGGTACGAGAAATCCATTTTCGAAAATCGAAGTACCTTATTCGATGTAAACCCTAGCGGTCCTACTGCTTAAGTATGTCTTATTTAGTAGGTTATTTAACCCTTTCAGATCAAAACAGATACCTCTGCAAACAGTGTAGATCTTGATGAGACGGCCGTATCATCGGGATCTACACTGTTTGCCAGTCTGTACTTTCATACTTTCAACCAAAATCCCTTTTGAAAAATGGTTCAGCCCAAATTCAAAGATGAAAGAGTTCACATAAGAAACTCAGAAGTGAAATGGTTGATTCCTGAAAAACGTACCTCCCGACGTACACGTGTGCTCAACGAAGACTCCAATCAGCTGCGCATCCTCGCATACTGATCAATCTTCGTTGTCCGCATATAGAACCTTTGCATTCTTGGCTATTCAAAATATGCTCAGGGAAGATTGTGATCAGACTGTGCGAATGCGCAGGCTGATCTAAATCTTTGCCAAGCGCGCATGTCTGATGATATGTTTCTGACGTTGCAGAAAAATTCTTTCTTATTTTGCACAGACTGACTTTCAAGATTGAAATATGACAGCAACGATGGAGTACAACTACTTGGGCAGCAGTGGTCTGAAAGTTTCCAATATCTGTCTTGGAACTTTCACGTTTGGCACAACAGATAAAGGACTCACTGAGGTAAAATAATATAGCAATATACAGCATAAGAAAGTGTACCTATCGACTTGTGTGCCAACGAAGTCCTGATCAAATTGCGTGGGTAAGCAGGCTGATCTGTGCCGTATTTAGACAAATTGGTCGTAAAGAGTTGTGGATCAGATATTGTAATGGAAAGGAGTGTGCATATAGGTCAAAGGGAGTATTTCCTTTTAGAGTAAACCCCATTTCAGAAGGGGGCAAAAACAATTTTACAAAGTTGTCTCCCTTCAAAGTGTATCCATTTCCCTAAAATCGACCAGGCTTCGGCTGTCGCCTGCCCCGATACCGAGAGAATCCGCACCAAAAATAATATCACCCTCATCCGTCGAGGGCGGGGATGGAGGGCATAAAATATACCATGATTTCTACAGCTCCAGATAGGAGCAGCAATTCAGACAACTGGTTTTCTTCTTTTATCCACTTAAATACATGTGGCGCATAAATGTTACAGTGGCGTAGCCGGAACACCATTGTTTTTACGCATACCCAGGAAAAATCCTAAAAATGATGCCTGAAAATACTTTTAAAGGAAAGAATTTGTTCCCACAGCAAATTCGAGCAAATTATTCTCTTTAAGAGCAGCCCCTATGGTAAAACCGTAAAATATTTATGTTAAAGTCACTTTTTGTAAATATTTTCTTATGCATGTTACGCACATGCGTATTGTGCGTAATGAACGCTAAGCCTCTATATTAGAAGCTTGTTTGAAGCTCTTTATCTCTTTAGCCAAAAGGTGTTTTTTGTTGTTTTTTTACCAAACTTACATGGTCACACCATTGGTACAGGGGATATTTTGATTAGATTTTGGTGACCCTGATATAATATTTCAGGCCATAAATTTGCAAAGATGATCAAATTTCGAACAAAATGCTTTTCGCTGCACTATCTCTAAGATAAATGAAAAGATTCTGGTGAAAAAATACGCCGGCCTCGGTGGGTCCGTCGGATGCGCGTCTGAATGGTGATCAGTAGGTCGCGGGTTCGATGCCCGCCGGGTCCGGCAGCATTATTTCGTGGAGATTGATTATGAATATTTTCTACACCCCTTCCGCTGATTGAAGAAGGGCAGTTGTCAGTTTCTGGAGAACGAATGTGCACAAGTACCAGTATACCGCTTAGTGGACTTTAACTGCCCAATAAAAGTATGGTTAGGTTAATTGACGGGCTCGACATTACCTAAATAGTGTTGACTGCTCCGTAAAACTCCAACGCCAACTCAAACTTGGTACTTGATATAAATGGGACGAACCTCAGTTGCTGACTAGATTTATGTCACCTTGATTTTATTTACATAGACTTCAGAATACCCATGAATATCGTTTTACCATCCTGTTCCCAGGCCCTAATAGATAAATGAAGTTCACATTTGGTATTTAATATAACTGGGACAACCACAATCGTTAACCTTGGTCTCAATTTCAATACCAAAGCGCTCCAAAGATTGTCAAATATTTTATAGAAAAGCAGCCTCTGTGTACATTATCTCCCGAGCTGATTGGTGGATTTGGGTCAAATTTGCAAAGGTACCACCTCACTGGAACAGTGTGAAGAGTTGAACAGATCTGGATAATCAAAACGCGACCTTTGATCAGCTTTGTTTGCTCAAATTACAAGTAATAGGTTAAATGAAACTGTCCTAAATCCCCGTTCAGGACCATTTTCCCAGCCCTCACTCAGAGGCAATCTGCCTGCCATTGCTCTCAGTGCTTTGATTAAAACATAGTTATTCAGAGGGTTGATAACAAAGGCTTGAAACTGCAAATTTCTGACAAATGTACGTCATACCTACGTATACCCCTTTTTTCCCCTATAGTTGTGCAATAGTGAGGTTGAATTACAAAGACATGTTAATATAATGTACACAAATTGACCTGAATATCACCCAGCCTCCACCAACAAGACATGTTTTCACCATGTGCAACTTATCTGCACAGTAACCACGGTAACGTGTACCTGGTTTGATGTTTGGTTATGTTTCGGGCTGCCTCTGTTCTAACTTAAAGCGTTAAGATTGCAGCAGGCGACATTATGTTGTTTTTTTTTTTTGTTTTTTTTTGTTTTTTTTTTTTTTTTTTTTTGTTTTTTGTATTCTATTTTTCAGAGAAAATAAGAAATCAGACTCATCATTTCATGTGAATCGTCTGCAAGGACAAATAATAATAATAATAGTAATAATAAACACAGAATATCGCCTTCTTCAATCTTGCTTAGCGCCTTAAGTGTAAAGATGTCTTCTTCTCTGCCGGTTTCGTCTCAAATACAGTTAAACATCACTGTAAGTTAAATAAGAGGTTGGTACTTAATGCTATCTATCTAAAAAAAAGCTTGACAATTCATTCCATTTGTATTTAATCACAAAATTTAGTATATTGTATCTTTTATAACATTGTTCTAGTGTGTTTTATTATACTGTTATTAGTGTACTTGATTACAATGTTCTAGTGTATTTGATTACATTGATCTAGTATATTTTATAAAATTGTTCTAGTGTATTTGATTATATTGTTCTATTGTATTTTATTATATTGTTCTAGTGTATTTTATTATACTGTAATTAGTGTATTTGATAACATTGTTCTAGTGTATTTGATTACATTGTTCTATTGTATTTTATTATATTGTTCTAGTGTATGTTATAACATATACAGTGAACCTTACAAAGACAGCATTTTTCCCAAATACGTTGCCATTAAAATGAATTGTTTTACAGAATCCATAATGAGCAGATTGATATGTAAGAAAGGTTGTTTGTTCTTATTTCCTCGTGTTTTGGATAGTTATTAAGATCGCTTTACTGATGTGATCCATAACATATATTTCTTTAAAGTATTAAATTCAATATTCTTGCACAATTTAAAATATTAATTTCTTTAAAGTATTAAATTTAATAATCTTGCACAATTTGCGACATATTGTTACCCTTAACTTAAAGTATCTCAGTCCTTTTAGCATTGCGACTGCTTCGCTCTTGGAAGAGAGAGCTAATCTTAGTGCTTTTCGTACGTTTGTTCGATTTGTGCTTATTTGGTTTTGTCGGTTTCCTCTTCCTTTTGGTGTCTGGGAAGGGCTGCGGTTTGTGATTGTGGCATTCCCTGTACTGTTCTCTTACCATTTTTTTAATGACAAATTGTCATTATAACGATTTTTGTCGTTGTATCGAGTGTTAGTATAAAGAAGGTTGTCTGTACATTGTTCCAGTTGTTTCAAAGTAGCAGACAAGTCGATGAAGCATCATGTCACAAGCTAATGGACCGGTTTGCCGAACTCGGAGGCAACTTCATCGACACATCTGATATATACTCATTTGGAAACTCAGAAGAAATAATAGGAAAATGGCTGCAGAAGTAAGTACAATCTGTGTTTATTGAAGAATTTAAAACAAATCAGTAATTCGTAAGATAGATAAATTCAATATTTATACTAAACATACATATCGACTGACTTACGTCATTCGTTGATGTATACCTGGCTTCCAAATGATAACCATTTACAGAACATGTTTAATATTACTAAGCTCGATTTTGTTTTATTTTTTTTTTTTTTTTTTTTTTTTTTTTTTTTTTTTTTTTTTTTAAATATTACTAACCTCGATTTTGTTTCAGACATTTACTTTTCGTGGAAACTTTTTTTAAATATCAGATGTTAAATATCAGATGTTATATACATGATAAAATTGAAAAAAAAAATAAGAAAATGTGCCATAAACATGCAAAATTGAGTACTTTTGCTTTATATAAATGATGGAGATTTTCCGTCAATGACTGACATCAATTTCGATAAAGAAAAAAAAACAAAAAAAAACATAAATACTTCATCCTTAAATCATAAATATTTTTAAGATGTATTACGGAGGTGTTCTCCTATTTAACAATTCTACGGAATTATAGAATAATTTACAATCTTCGTCTGAAATTTCGGCGCAAGTCTCACAGTGCAAAATGTATCCAAGAAAGGTTTTATAAACACGTACATTTAAAGTTACCGCAAACATTTGTTCAAAATTGTTAAAACATTGAATAAATAGTTGGTATTAATTGCCATGTGTATCGGCCGCAAAAGACTACTCTAACTTCTTTACAGTGACTTAAGTTTGTGAGTGTGCACATGTCATACGAATACGTAACATGTGTAACGTATGTGTACAGTTTGTCTAGTCGTTATATTTGTAGAAACTACTTAAAGAATTAACATGAAACTTGACATTTTACTATCAATCTTCAATCAGCTTAAGCATTTATTGTGTACTAAGCGTAATCCAAGCTTAGTAAAAACGAATATTTGGCTCTCAGAATCTGTTATATACCCAAAACAACTCAAATGAGTATTAAATGGAGTGCGATTAATCACTCTGAGCAGATAATGTATTTATTTCAATCCGCTTTAACATTTATTGTGTGCTAAGTGGCATAGATAACAATAAAGTTAACTTTTTTCAGTACATACAGTGGTGACAGCGTTTTTTTTATGTCCACGGAAACGCATGCAAAACGTTTGTTAACAATTTTGATACAGAGCGTTTCGACCACGCTTAAACGATCGTTTGCATTTTAGCAAATCAGGTCATCGTTTCTGAAACGTTTCAAGCGTTTCGAATAATAACCAATCACAGCGTTCGGAAAACGCTGTCATGGAAACCGTGTCTGGTTTCAAACGTTTTATTGTTTGCATAGTTAGCCTATCAAAATTCCTCTGATTCAATTTATTTTACATCTGTTTTTTTTTTTTTTTTTTTTTTTTTTTTTCAGTTTCACTTAATAATAATAATTATAAAATTAATAAAAATAAAAGTTAAATAATTTTTGGGTGGCGGGTATCTGATGCAATAAACAGGAAATGTGTGTTTGACAGACAGAAAATGTGGCCCCAGTCTGTAGCTCAGTCGGACGCGCTTCTGATCGATGATCAGGCGTCGCGGATTCGATTATCTTTTCAAGTCAAAATCTAGAGTACATACATGTATTTCGTTATATTTTCCTTCCGCGATGATTTAGGATGTTAGATGGTGGCAATTACCTATTAAAGACACTGTTTGGATTGCATAACGCCCTAATGACCATAAGCAGACAAAAATAAGAAGTCCTTGGTGACTTTGGCCACTTTTATAGGCAGGGGCCTGATAAGGGGAAATTAATGATACCAGCAAAGTTTATGATTAAGACACAGTAAACTTAAGGTGGGTAATTTGGTGATAATTTGATTTCTTTTATTCAGTGAAATATAGCCGCTTGTTTCATTAGAATCGCCCCTCCAAGGCAGTTCTAATGAATACCCACAGCATGTTTATGAAGAAATACATGCACGTATGTCTTAATATGCTAGTTTATCATCAAATGCCATCTTTATCTGATTCTTATCTGCATAAATTTCCAGTAGCACTATTTTAGTAGCTTCGTCAAACTAATAATCACTGAACAGGGTATAAGAAATAAATCCATTGTTCAGGAAAAGCATAATTTTAGAGCACTTTTTTTCGCACAGACATTTGAGAATTATCATTTACTACGCTATGGGCAGTTTCAGCAGACAACAAATTAATAAGATTTTCTTCTTATTTTTCCCGAAAGGATTTGAAAAGTCAAATCCCATTTTCCGGGAAAAATAAGCAAAAAAAAAAAAAAACCACAAAAAAAACTGTATTCCTCTTTCATTCCCAGCAGTTCAATGTGTAAAGATAATGCCCTACTAGTTCTAGTAAAAAATGATTGATTATTGATTATTGAAAGTACCACTGGAAAACATGTTGTGTCTTAAAAATGCAATATACAACCGAAAAGGAATTTAACAGTTTTTGGCAGAATCAAATTAATTTCTGCAAAAAGGAATGTATTCTCAATGAATATATGGATCAGCCAGCGCATCCCACAACCTGGTCAGTCTCTGCTATCTGGACCAAGAAGCAGTATGTCTAATAGAGCTTGTGTTGAAGACTGATCAGGCTGTGCAGATGCTCAGGTTGATCTGAATCTTCACTAAACATTCAGATTAGTTTGTAGAAATAACTGTGTTTCAGAAAATTCAGTTTGCGCAATTGCAGAAAATGAATATTCACATTTTTGGACACAATCTTTTTCTTTTTCTTTAATTTCCTATCAGACTTATTATATAGTGCCCCATCAGTGGAATTAGGATTCAGTTTGTGGAGTGTTCTTATATATATATATATATATATATATATATATATATATATATATATATATATATATATATATATATATATATATATATATATATATATATATATATATTCTTACGACATGAAAGTCGCAACAAAGGAATGAAGCATAGCTGAAAAAATTTCCACGCCTGACGTGGGAATCGAACCCGGTCCTCCCGGTTAAAAATCCAATGCTCTAACCACTGAGCCAAAGAGTCGACTCCCTGACGCAGTTGTCAGAGATTGAATATATACTTAGAAGCTATGCGTAATCTGCCAAGGCAGATAATGGAAGGTAGGAGTGCTCGGTCGTAACACTCCCCCTTTTCAAGGAAGTCATCATTTATGATGACGGGAAGCCATTTTCGGCGTATAAAGTCCTATCCCGGACGAGCCCCCATCTTACGACATGAAAGTCGCAACAAAGGAATGAAGCATAGCTGAAAAAAATTCCACGCCTGACGTGGGAATCGAACCCGGTCCTCCCGGTTAAAAATCCAATGCTCTAACCACTGAGCCAAAGAGACGACTCCCTGACGCAGTTGTCAGAGATTGAATATATACTTAGAAGCTATGCGTAATCTGCCAAGGCAGATAATGGAAGGTAGGAGTGCTCGGTCGTAACAATATATATATATATATATATATATATATATATATATATATATATATATATATATATATATATATATATATATATATGGGGTTCATTTGAGAAACTTTATAATTGACCGATTAATGATTATGATCTTGTATTTTTATGTTTCTCCTCCAGAAAATATATGCTTGGTACTCATTAAAATTGTCTCTGTGAGGCAATTCTAATAAATATCCACAACAAAGTTATTTTGGTCGAAAAATGAAGACACATTAATTATCATAACATACTCTCTGCTACATGAATATGGAGTACTGTGCAATTAATGTGTATGATATCCTGTTTTCCAGTTTTATTTATTTACATTTGTTTCTTTCTTTTTTTATTATTTATACTACCTCCTTCTGTTCTAAATTTAATCTTTTGATCTTTCAAATGTTACATAATATTAGTCTGTGTGTTGCTTATGGAGGGTGAGATACAGGAAATGCTCATTCCATGTATTGTTTATTGGAAGTTTTATGACATGCAGGTTAACTTCCAAATCTTTTTTGGCTTTCTTCTGATTGGATAAGAAAAAAACACATCATGCATTAATAGTTAATGCCTTAAAAGTCTATATTGCCTGTATAACTGAAATTAAGACAACACCAGACATAATGTAATATATAGAAAGCTTACTTAAAAAACTGCTAAGTTCATTTTGAACAGTTAAAAAATATTTCAATTTCATCCTTTCATCTTTGATACAAAGTCATTTTCATTTTAAACTATCGAATACCTGTAGATACAAAGTAATTTTACCAATAAAAAAGAAGTACGTGAAAATATGTGATAAATATAGGGCATCCGCGCACTCTGATCTGGTTTATTGTTGCTTATCTGTACAGTGTCTTAATCGATACGATTTGCTAATAGTCTGGCACATCATCTTCTAACAGTTAAACTATTGTAGACTGAATGGAACTCACCCACACTATATACTAGAAGATTCTAATTTCGATCTTAGGTATGCCAGGCTATGTTATGTAGAGAAACAAATGGTTGAACTAACTGTAAACAGTAGAGACCCTGATCAGACGCCACTAGTTACCTTTCTTTATTCAATGGGTTAAATATAGTGTGCTATAAATGCAACAATCTATATTAGTATGTTCATCCGTGCATTTTGATCTGATTCCTTGCAGTTCTGTACATTTTTTTATTCGAAAGGAGCTGCTGTTACTCCAGTGCATCGTCTTCTAATATATAAATATAGCTTGCAATATGCAAAATTCTAGATCAGAATGTGCACCCGCGCATTCTTATCGGGTCATTGCTGCTAGTCCATACTTCTTTTTAATAGCTTTGCATAATCATGCCAAAAATGTTTACTTAGTGAGAATATACACTTTCATGAAAGCCCTTCAGCAAGATATTTGCCGACTGACCACATATTTGTCATGATGTGCACAGTGCTTCGTATTTGAAAAAAATAATGTTCCAAACAAATAAAAATGAATCTATTCATATCTTACAAATCTGGTCAGTCTGTGTATTAGTTGGATACTGTGTGATTTATGTATTACAGTATTTTATACTAATGACCTAATCAGTGAACTGAGTGGACAAGTTATGCACTAGACTAACCCACTCACTCTGACCTAAATTACACCTATGCTCAGAGGGACGTTTTCACTGGATAAGTATAATGAAAGGATTAGTATTGATGACACGTGGTTCTAGCAATAAATTTCTGTAAAGCAGATCATCTGTTCCAGCACCAGTTTTCTAATGACAGTGCACATTTCATTAAAAAAAAGAAAGAAATATTACTCAAAACAATAATGGCAATTCACAGGTTCGACGTAGATCAGATTGGTTTAGAACGAAACTCTTTGATCTTGATCACGCTGCGCAAGCTGATCTAGTTTCGTCGACACTGGCGATATATATATATATATATATATATATATATATATATATATATATATATATATATATATATATATATATATATATATATATATATATATATATATATATATATATATATTTCTATACCAAAATTAGTATGGGCCCTTGAAATTGGCCAAGGGCCCATGTCCCATTTACATACATGTAAAATTTAGAATTTTGATGGGCCTTTTCAAATTTTCATGGGCCCTCTGGAAATTTTCATGGGCCCAAGAATCCTTAATACTCACCTAAGATCAAAATAAACGCTGGATTTGGATAACTTATATAGGGGGCCCAGCCCAAAACGAATACAGTTTCAGTCTAACATTAAGGGTTTTCACACAAAATGGAGAAATATCCCTGTATATAAATTTAAGATTTAAACAAACTTCAACAAAGAATTCCGACCCAGGATTAATACTGATGCAAGTACTTCAGAAAAAAGTGTGTAGGGAGAAATACCACTGGGCTGAGTGAGATTTGAACCCATGCCGGCTATGACGGCAGCGTCTAGCCCTTCACTCAGGAGACATAACCACTGCACCACTCTCTGGCTCATAATAATGAACCCGAGTCTCATCTTCAGTCACCAGACGCAAAACAAAATTATCTTTTGCAAGGCGTTGCATACTGATGCTCTGGTTGCCATTTGCTCATCGCTAAGGGATTTGGGGACCCAACAGGCTGTGAGCTTGCGCATAATTTAACGATAATGTTAGATTGTTGAAACGCTATCATATGAAATGCCTAATGCCTGCACTATTTCTTCCACCTGAATTCGCCTATCAGAGTATACCAGATTCCGAACTTCCTTACACATTTCTTCGTCGGTGGCATCCAGTGGGCGTCCAGACATGGCTTCATCTTCTAAAGACGTTCTACCGCATTTGAATTCCCCTACCCAGATTTTAACCTGAGCATGATGGTGCAGAGGACCCATAAACATCGGCTAACTCGCCGTGAATTTGTTTGCCTGTTTTACCTTTTAAATACAAGTACTGAATTACAGCCCGGTACTCAACTTTAGATGAAAAGCATGCCTTTGCATCACTAGTCATGTTTGACATTCAATATCTTGTTAAAAAAAGACTCGATACGCGTGCTATTTTGTACCCACGTATAAAACATATATTGAAACAAAGCATGAAAATCGTGACCGTCTCGGTCCATCGGAAATGGGATAGGGTGGTTACTTATTGACTCACCCTCGTAGAATCGTTTAGGGAAACCTTTAAAATCTTCTTCTCTGAAACTAGGGGCTCGGGTCTTTGATATTTGGTATGTAACTTCATCTAATACGCCTCTACCAAGATTGTTCAAATTATAGCCCTGTGCCCCTCATATAGGAAATAGCTTTAAAATCTTCTTTTCTGGTACTAGAAGGCTCAGGTCTTTGATATTTGATGTGTAGCTTCGTCTAGTAGTCCTTTAACAAGAGTGTACAAATTAGCACCGTAGTCAAAAATGGTCCTGCCGCGGGAGTCATTTATTTTACAGAGACTTATCTAGTGAAAAACTTTAAAATTGTTCTTGTCAGATACTAAACAACCCAGGCCTTTGATATTCGGAATGTAGCTTCAGCTAAAAGGCCCTTAACAAGAGTGTTCAAATAATGGTCCTGAGGTCAAAAATGCCCCCTCTCTGCGGTCACTTGTCTTACAGAGACTCGTGCACTACCAGGAATTCTCGTACTACAGGAACTGTCACTCAGGTTATCGATATTCCATTTTAGATAGGCTTCGATCAATTCCCTTTGATCGGAGGTCCGTAAACGTCGTCTTACCTGTGTAGCTGGTGTGTAATCAACCCAGTGTCACACACCTACAGTACTACTACAATTCAGATTAAATCATATATGGATGCTCTTTAGAATATACACTGGACTAGGTCCGAGTTAGAATGAATGAATGAATGAATGAATGAATTTCAGCAGGTTATTCAGTATGATTTTCAAAAGAATATCAATAGTTTAACCTAAGAATTAATTAATAATGATAATAACAAAATATTGATTAATTGATGAAAATCAATTATTATTATTATTATTATTGTTATTATTATTATTTCAAATTAAATAAAAAGTGTTGTATTTAGTTATAGATAATTCAATATGATTTTTAAACGAATTTCAATAGTTTAACCTAAGAAAACAAGAGTAATTAATAAATTAAAAAATGTATTATATTTAATGAATGGTAATTCAGTAAGATTTTAAAATGAAGAACAATAGTTAATCTAAGAAAACATATGAGTTAATTAATTAAGGTTGTATTTAATTACTGATGATGGTTCGGTACAATATTTGAAAGAAAACGATCATTTCACCTGGAGAAAACAAATGGGAAAATCTAATTAAGTATAAATAATTTAAAAACAAATGAATGAATGAATAAAAAATTGGGATAATTTTCTCCAGTTCTCCATTAAAACATATGTTGTAGGTATTAATTTGATGCACCTCGGTGAAGCAAAAGCATGTAATGAGTACTCATTTGAAGAACCTTGGTAAGGCTCATCTAATGAGTACCCACAACTTATGTTTTTATGGAGAGAAAAAAATACAATCATCAAATACATATCCTGAACAATTCCTCTGTATGTTTTATTTTCAAAACAGGATTTGACATTTCATGAATATTGTCTCCAATGAAGACTATTTGCATGAAGTGTCAAATCCTATTTTCTGGATAAACAATAACCACTTTATCGCATGCTGAATTAGCCCAGAAAGTGATAAATGTTAAGGGATCAAATATCACCCCCATCCCTAAAAAGGAAATGGTTTGACATTTCATGCAAAACATCTCCATTGCAAACAATTTGCATAAAATATCAAATCCTATTTTCTGGGGAAAATTCAACAAATATCACCAGTTTATTGCTGCTGAATTAGCCCAGAGAGTGGAAAAGATTAAGGGTTAAAATTTTTACCCATCCCCCACCCCCACAAAAAAGAAAAGAAAAAAAAAAAGGTTTGACAGTCCATACAAACTGTCCCTATTGGAGACAATTCGCATGACATGTCAAAGCCTACTTTCTGGGAAAAATAAGAATATCATCATCACTTTTTCCTTGATGCATGAATGTTGTTTAACAATCATTTAAACTTAAGAAAAAAAAAAAAAAAAAATAGACAAACTGTCAAAAAACTTACATAAAAATTAATGTAGCATATGCTATTTATGTTTTATCTTATCATCTCAAGAATTGCAGGACCCCGTGACCTGTCTCAGATAAAGGGCAGTTGTGTCAGATTATGAAAAAAGGGAAATTATGTATTATGCAAATACTAAAGAGCCAGATCAGTCAGCGCATCTGCACACTCTGATCAGGATTTTCACTGTTAATCATTATATTCTACAGTATTCAGTGTTTCTTTAGTTACACAGTTAAAGATGATGCTTTGTTTGCCCATATTCTTAGATCATAGTCATAATGGTCCTTTTCAAATGTTGATGTTCATTTGGTGTTTTGATCACCTTGTTTTTATTGCATGAGTTATAGATCTAGCCATTATTAACTTGTCAAGTGGCCTGAAGCTTCTAGTTCCCACTGGATAATGATAATAAGAGTAGACAAATGGAACCAGAAAATAAACAACGTGCTGTTATTTAACTTGTATTTATATATGTTAGAACAATTGTTTTTAATGCTAATATAAATGAAAATAAAATGTTTTGTTGATCGTTTCAAGAACTTTGAGGTGTCTTCAAGTAAAATAAGAAACAATTATGATTGAATCTTTTAAAAAAAATGGGGCTTTTGAATTATGCGATCAATGTAGACCCTGATTAGTCTGTGTGTCCGCTGAAATATATTGATCAGAGTCTATACTGCATGTTGAATTCAGCTTGCACAATCTATTAGAGAAAAATGTATGCACATGCTGATCTTGAACTACAATGGTTGCTGCTTTTATTTGGAGAGACTCGTGTTATTTCTGTGTTGGGTAGTTAGCAAATATGGATAAAATGTCGTTTTCCTTGGATTATGACTGTTACTACTACCCTACATTTTAGACAGAGAGGTCTGTGCCAACAGTGTAGATCCAGATCAGATGTCACATTACGCATTATGTGTTCAGGGTCTACACTATTTTACACTTACCCAGCAATGTTTAGACGAATCAGTTGGTTCTATAATGGCCTTGTTAAAAAAAAGGGTTGTAAAGAGTAGAATCGAATCATCTGGTATCCCAGGTTTGTTTTTGAAACAATTGCCTTTAGGCTAATGTTTGAAAAGGTGTGAACAATTTATTGAATCTGACTGAGAAAGTGGTTTATAGTATTTAACCTCAGTATTCTGATAAACACACCATAACAAAAGGCAGTGACCCTGATTAGACATTACATCACAAAGTACCTTATCAAGGTCTACACTGTTTGCCACTCAAATAGCAGGTATAAGCTGTGTCAACAGGTAGCCAAACCGACTTGATCAAATTTCAGTATGATAGTAATTTAATGTGTCTAATAGGGTTTATACGATAGCAATATTTTACCCCTAAATACAAATACACATGTACGATAGTATAAACTATCCATGTGGCTATTTTACAAATAAAACATTTCGAATATGACCAGCATAATAATATTTATTCTTCGGAATTGTGATGTACAACATAATAATAATAGTAGTAGTAGTAAATAATAATAATAAAAATAATAATAATAATAATATCATTAATATCATTATGTTTTAATTTCCTAGATAGAGAACCATTTTATGAAACAAAATAGGACCAGCATAGGATTATTTATTTTCCGAATTATGATATACAGCTAAAGATTACTATAATAATTATTTCTGAAAATAATATCAATTATCATTTTGTTTTAATGTATTTTTTTTAAATATTATAAATTATTTATTAGATATACATATTTAACACCGCATGTTGAATAGAGCTTGCACATTCTATCAGAGAAAAATGTATGCACATGCTGATCTGGAACTACAATGGTTGTACGTCATATTTAATGCTGCTTTTATTTGGAGAGAATCGTGTTAGTCACAGATTTAGAGAAAAACGTTTGAGAGAGAGAGCCTCACCCTCATTCAGTTTTTTATAGATAAATTTATTTTGTACACGCACGCACTTAGATGAAGCCATGATTATGAACAATGTACTTTAGTCCTTATTTATGTACAGGAATCTAAAATGAGCAAATCGTGTCAATTAAAGTGCTAGTGTATGCAACAAATGTTGGATTTGATTCTGTCTGTGCAATTAAAATTGCGCATAAGCATGTATGTCAATTATGTAAAAAGTGATTTCGTTGTTTTCTTTCGTCAAGATAAGGACATAATTGGCATTCATTAGCAGTAATTGTTATTAAGAAAACATCGCAAGAGTGGCCGCGCATTTAGGTATTTTTCTTGTATCCCGACAAAGCATTTTTGTTTTCGTTATTAAACAAAAAAAACAAAAAAAAAACAAGTAATTAAGCAGTTTGTAGTTTTCTTATGATAAAAAATTATTATATCAAATTTTCATTAAAGCTTCAATAAGTTGCCGAATAAAACATAATTCGACATAAACAAAAAATAAATAAATAAGTTTATATTATTATAAATATATATCTTTGTTTTCCTTTTTGAAGCTAAATAATCTTTATAATACTATCAATGGATACCAATTTCTTTTTTATTTTTCAATTCTTTCAACCTCTTTAACAATTCATTCTATAGTATCATGTGTACACAAGACCTGCGTCTGTGTAATCATTACACATTTTCGCTCCGCATTTTTCAAATATAGCTATATTCTGCAACCTGTGGGCCATTTTTAATAAAATAATTTATTCAATATTTTACTACCTAACTATAGATATTAAATAGATCTATCGAATGAGATGTTATAACAAACGGAGAAATTTTAAAAAATATGACTTTTGGGCGATTGAATCAAGGCTATTTTTCATTTTTGTTGTAAAATACAAAGACTTAATAAGGAAAACCCCTTGTAGCATTCATTACAACCTGGGCCATTTTAAAATTTATTTTATTTCAACAAATTTGGTATCAAATTGAAGCAGATACATTTTTCCATCTATTGCGAGGTTATAATAATATCTTGTGTTATTGAAAATTAATGATTTTATTAGTTAAACGATGGGCTCCTATATAATTCTATACATTTCCACACTATTACCTGTCTGAGAACTAGCGGCAGGCTGTGACGTCACAAAGTTGACCGATTGGTGCGGATTAGTACCTGTAGTACGAGAATTCCTGCATATGGGAAAAATTTTTTAAAAACTCCTTGTGTAAAACTAGAAGTCCTTGGCCTTTGACATTTGGTACTTAGATTTATCTAGTAGATATTCACCAAGATTGTTCACATTATAGTCCTGGAATCAAAAATAACCCCACCCAGGGTTCACTTGTCTTACATAGGCTCATATGGGGAAAAACTTTAAAAAAATCTTTTTGTGTTAAATTAGAAGGCACAGGACTTTGATATTTAGAATGTCACTTTATCAACGCCATATTTTATTTTATATGGTTTCTGTTTCGCCAGCTAAATTCCATACCAAGTTACTGTAGGATACAGAGATCATAGGTTTTATAAAACGGTACCGGTTATCATACCCATACGTTTCATCCCTTAAAAATGTTACCGTAAGCTTGCTCAGAAAAGGTGAGCTGCAGGACCATTAGTCCTTTGTTTTTTCTTATTACAGTAAATGTCCTAACATAGTAATCAAAAATTTCTTACAAAATGGCATATGCAAACAGTGTAGACCCAGATGAGATTAGTCTGATCAGGATCTACACCGTTTGCCATTCAACCAAGTATTTTAAGAAAACTGCATAAAAAGCAAAATTTAGGTATGAAATTAAGTGTTCGAAATTTTAGTTTCTTACTATATATATAATTTTCTTAAGGGGGTTGATGAGCAGGAAATCAACAACTTATAATAATTGTGTCCTCGTAAAAAAATGGCTGTATATTAATCACTTTTATCATCTTCTTAATACAGGCAACAGAGAGAGAAGATAGTCATTGCAACAAAAGCAAGATATCCCCTTGATGTTACCAACCAAAACTGTGGTGGTTTGAGTCGTCGACGTCTTATAGAAAGCTGTGAAGGCAGTCTGAAACGGCTGCAGACTGACTTCATCGACTTATATCAGGTAAGAAGCAGGCAATTACTGTGCTTTTTGATAACTTTCAGAAATTCGTTTTTTTTTTTTGTTTTTGTTTTTTTTTTTTTGTTTTTGTTTTTTTTTTTTTGCTTGGCGCTTTGCACAGAAGTAAATTTGCAATCTTCGGTCATAATGTTTTGTAAAAATTTTTGTCGTAACTACATATGCACAAAAGATTCATTCTGGTCATTGGTTTAAAAATCACATATTTTCACTTTTTCCCATTTTTCAAAATGGTTGCAAGTTTTGCAAAAAATCGGCGCGGGTAGGGAACTTGGTGGCAGGTTTTCAAACAAGTTCCGTTTGTACAATATTTCTGAAATTTCACATGTTGTTGTGAATTGTTAACAATTTAAAATCAGCAAAGAAATGAAAAAATGTATTTTTTAGCAACAAACTCCAAAAAAAATGTAGAAATTGCATACGTCAGACTAAGTTTTGGGCGTACATTTAAAATTATGGCAAATATTTGAGAACAAAACACAGAAACAGAAGACAAATGATCGTTGATAAGATATTGTCAATCAGAACGACATATTTTCATTTACGATAATAAAAAAAGTATGTGTGTTTAGGGTAACCCTACCCTGCCTAATTTTCCTTGTGAAAACTGGGGATTTTTTTATGTTTTCTCAAAAAAAAAAAAAAAAAAAAAAGGTGTTACTGGTATAACATATTTATGCTAAATATTCGGAAAGTAGGTATGAGCAAACAGTGTAGACCCAGACCAAACTACTCCTATATATACAGCTTGATCAAGGTCTACACTATTTGCCATTCTGTCAGTACTTTTAGATACATCACATCACGAAAACATGCCTATATAATTTTGACCCCCTTAAATCCCACTTTTATATAGTAAAACTGAGGTTTACAGGGGTATACATTATTTTTCTTATTCCTGCTCAAAACATATATTGTAGTACTCGTTAGAACCGCCTCGTCGTGGCGGTTCTAACGAGTACCCACAATCTATGTTTTTGAACAGAAATATGAAAAATCTCAAAGATTTTTATCAAAAAATTTGTATTTTTTGGTGGTAAAATTTTCAGTATATTTTCGGCAAACAGGGTAGACCCCGATTGGAACGCGGCGTCTGATCAGGATCTGCACTTTTTGCATTAAATGCAGAAAATTTTATTAAAAGTAATAGTAATAATAAAAACAAACCAGATAACCCTTTTGCTTGGAAAGGGGGCGGGTTCCATAAGCCTGTTTTCCTGGTACAAAGGGATTTCCATTATCTTTTTTATTGTTGTTAAGTAGCCTCATGTAGAGGCCGTCTATTCCTGAAATTATTTGCTATTCGGAGCTTTGGTTCAATGGGTATCATAACATACAGGTGGGTGAGGTAATCCCATTTCCTATCTTCTGTTAATTGACTAAATGTTATGGCATATAATCACTAGACTTTAAATGCATATTAGAGTTGCATGTGGCAAGTACTTCTGAGGGCTTGCTTTGCCAAACTACAATGCATTATTTGCACTTCATAGATTTTCGTAAATTTTGTATCTACCATCTTTGCTAAAAAACACAACATTTCTTTAAATCTTAACAACAATGTATGTCCTTTTATGATAGTAGTTGTTGATAGCATGGTATTGCAAAATTTTGAATGTTTTGCTATTTAATCATTTTATTATTCATTTTAATCCTATACTGTACCCTTTAATTATTGACCAGGTCTAGACGTGAGTGTGTACAAAGTAAATTAGAGAACTCAGGAGCTGAAACAATCAAATCCACATCAGGATTGTTTGAAATAAAACGCTAATGACTTAATAGTTTCATTTCAGTTTGTTTTGTATCGAAATATTGCAGCAAACTTATCACTGCATATACAGACTTTCAGTTTTACCTTTTTATTGATAGGTGGGATCATTAAACAATTATCCACCCACGTTCCATAGCACTCAAATTAATAGCATCAAAAGAGGTACCGTTTTAGTAGTTCCGTTTAAGATAGCATATGTTTTAAGGCAAAATTTTATATTGTGTTATATATTCTATATTCTGTTGCATCACTCCCACACCCATGAAAAAAAAATTGAAAGTATTCTAATTGTAACTTTAAACAGGTAAATAAATTCCTTTTAGGTAACTATTAATATTTAGAAGATAACGTTCTTCATGATGAAATTTACAACGAAACATCTTTAAGTGTAACATTGATTTTTCTATGTTATGGTGGAAAATATAACAGAAACCAAACTATTCGACAGCCAAATATATCGGAAAGTACTTAAAGATTGTTTATTCAATGCTAAGTCATGAAAAAGATTATTGCATTTTACATTTAATATGACTTTGACAAGAGTATACTAATTATGTACTTTACAGAATATCGACCATTGATAACTTAGTACAACATTAATCTCCGTCCCCAAGTTTTGTCCCTCACTCATGACATCAACGATTTTGTTTCTTCCTGCGGTATGGGGGTGCCACAAACAAAAAATACGCCACATATCTCAGTCTGCCCTTAAACTAAATAGGTAATATACAGTGTTATGTAGGAAAAGCTTTTTAACCCTGGTCCTGCTTAACAAGAATGTTCCCTGCATTTGCAAACAGTGTGGATCCAGATCAATTGGCTTTTGAAGAGGCCAACTGATCTGGACCTACACTGTTTGTCAGTCAATAAATGAATTTGTAATAAAAATTTGGATGAAGTAATCTCACTGGCTGACAATTAGAAATAGAAGTGGCATCTGAATTTATTAAGCATGACAAAGGTTAATCTAAGACGTTTTTCATGGCAATAGAATATTCTCAATTGTTTTGAGTTTGTTTTTTGTTGTTGTTTTTTTGTTGTTGTTGTTGTTTTTTCAGCAAATGTACAATAACCATGTTGACAACCAGCTTGTATAAGTAGTTCTCTAGCTGTTTCAAAAAGGATCCTAGCAAAAGTAAAATAATCTAATTTTAAAGCATATAAATGTATTTCATTTAAATATGATCCGGGTCACAGCATTTTCTACAAGCTCACATGTCCGCTAAGCGATGACAGATCAGCCTTTGCGTCGTTAACCAGCCCGAAGATGCTTAGATCCTTGGCTACCCAGAGTACCCTGCGAATACCGATCAGACCGAGTGGATGATCTCAGTATTCGCTGGGCATACGTTTAGTCATGTAGGAGATGCTGTGGCACGACATATATGAATATAAAAGTTCAGTAGAACGAAAAATCACTTTCATCTTTCGTTCACTTTATTTCGGTAGCGCCTTCACTCCTTAAGAAGATCATGTAAATAGTCGCTATATATGATAACAATTAACTGTACTAACCCTAAGTATAGGGACCTTTGCAAGCAGTTTAGATCCAGATCAGACGCCACAGAACGCTGCATCTACACTGTTTGCCATATAGACAGCAATATTTGGACACATCAGCGGAGGTAGTGGAATGGACTATTTCAAATTTAAGGACGAATATGGTAAGTACATAAAGTTTCCCAATATTTAGGGTACATATGTTACAATATGTTGACATAATAGTGTTGTACATTTTAGGCTCATGCATGGGACAATGCTACACCAATAGAAGAAACATTGCGCACGTTCGACGATCTCGTGAGATGTGAAAAAATTCGTTACTTCGGTTTCAGCAATGTCTGTGGTTGGCAACTTCAGAAGATCGCAGAAGTCACCAAAGAACTTGGACTGAATAACTGTATTAGTCTGCAGGTATTACAATCCATTTAACAGTTGAGATACATCGTGAGAAAACGTACCTTCATGACATGTCCGCTCAACTAAGACTCAAAACAGCCTGAGCGTTTACGCAGACTGATCAGTCTTCTTCGCCCGCATGAAGAAAAATAATTTATGCTTCCTTGGCTGTCCAAAGTGCGCCAGAGTGAAAGTTTTTTTTATTAGACTGCACGAATGCGCAGGGTGATCTGAAGCTTCATTGGGTGCACATGTCCAAATGTACGTGTTTTGATTTTGCGGCACAATTATTCTTCAGTCAGGTGAGTGTAGACATTGCGTAGACATTACAAAGTTACTTGACCTAAATTACTGTCTCTACCACAATTTCTTATATTGTCTCTGCACTGGGCCGCTTCAAAAATAAGCAAGGCACTACAAAAATACAGGACTCAGATTCTTAATACATATGTATTTGACTTAATAAGCTTCTTTGTTTATGTGTCGATGTTTCATGATGTAGCGTTTGTTTTGTCATTATCTGTTCCTTATCTCTCCTTCGTTTTTTTTTTTTTTTTTTTTTTTTTTTTGCCTCGGGAAGGCCGTGCTTCGTAATTGTGGCATTTTCTGGGTAAATTCATTATATTTTATATGGCTTCAGAAAACGATGTGACGGTTTTACACTCCCACTATTTTGCTGCAAGCATCGGAGTAGATTTTAGGAGTCAAAGAATATGATCTAAACCACTATATCGAACAATGCATAATATTATATAAACCGGGGCACTGCATTTCTTACAACTCTGCAAGTATCCCCAGCGAAGGCTCAGGTTCTGTTTTTTGGGTTTTTTTTTTTTGTTGTTGTTGTTGTTGTTTTGTGTGTGTGTGTGTGTGTGTGTGTGTGTGTGTGTGTGTGTGTGTTTTAAGTATTTGACATGATGCCTTCAGAAAAAAACTGTCACCGAGGCCATAACTCAGCTGAGTATGTCACTTTCTCTGCTAAAAAAATATTAAAATGCAATAAAAACAATAGTTGGCATTATCATATGTATTAGGGGAGAATTTGTTATGCTCATCTTTGTGTAGTAAGAAGGCATTTGCAATTGTTAGTTATTTGAGATTTATTAGCAGGACAACTTTCATGCTCAGCCGAGCTGAGCAAGAAAAAAATAGCTTTATGATCTCTTAGCGTGACTAAATTACGCTCTGATTATATCGATATAGGCTGTTTTTTTGCTTTGTTATTAACATTTACGAGGGCGTGTCAATAGATAACCAGCCTATCCCATTTCCGATTGACCGAGAGAGTCACGATTTTCATGCTTTGTTTCAATATATGTTTTATACATGGGTACAATATTGCACACGTATCGAGTCATTCTTTAATAAGATATTGAATATCAAACATGGCTAGTGATGCAATGGCATGCTTTTCATCTAAAGTTGAGTACCGTGCTGTAATTCGGTATTTGTATTTAAAATGTAAAACAGGCAAGGAAATACACGGCGAGTTAGCCGATGTTTATGGGTCTTCTGCACCATCTTATGCTCAGGTCAAATTCTGGGTAGGGGAATTCAAACGCGGTAGGACGTCTTTAGAAGATGAAGCAAGGTCTGGACGCCCACTGGATGCCACCGACGAAGAAATGCATAAGAAAGTTCGGGATCTGGTATACTCTGATAGGCGGATTCAGGTAAAAGAAAAAGCACAGGCATAAGGCATTACGCATGGTAGCGTTTCAACAATCTTACATGATCGTTTAGGTATGCGCAAGCTAACAGCTCATTGGGTCCCCATTATTATGAGCCAGAGAATAAAGCTCAGTGGGTAGGGCCTGGGTCCCTGAGGCCAAAGAAATTCAAGACGCAACCATCTGCGGGCAAGGTGATGGCCACAGTATTTTGGGACGAAAAAGGCTTTATTATGTTGGATTTTTTTACCCAAGAGAAGTACAATAACTGGAGTGTACTATGCAAACTTGTTAGAACAGCTGAGAACCGCCATCCGTGAAAAATGCCGACGTAAATTCTCTAAAGGTGTTTTGCTGGAACAGGACAACACGAGAGTCCACACTTGCAAAGTTGCAATGGATGCTGTAGAGCGAAACGGGTATGAATTAATACCACATCCTGCCTATTCGCCTGACCTAGTTCTTAGCGACTTCTTCCTATTTCCAAACTTGAAAAAGGATATCCGTGGACTTCATTTCCGATCTGACGAAGAAGTCGTGACGGCAGTTGAGGAGTGGGTCATTGGAAAGGACCCTGACCTTTTCAGTTCTGGGCTGATGGCACTTTAACACCGTTGGTCTAAGGCATCACACTAGAGTGCAATTACATCGAAAAAGAAGAGGTGGCTCTCAACCGGAAATAAGTTAGACTGGTTACTTATTGACTCACCATCGTAAGATTACCTAATATGAGCCAGTGAAGGACAAAACCTTAAGGCATGTGTGTGTAGCCAAGACTCAGGTCTGCCTGTAAATCCCCAACCCCCAGTATGGCAATGGTTCTTTTTTATGCCTCTTTGGATAGCCAGGAGGCTGTAAAAGGCACATGCGATCAGTGAAGTCTCTGTTCAGACTGCGTAAATGCGCAGACTAACCTGAGTCTCGCTGGTCGCACAAGCTGTATGTTTTGTCGCGCGCTGGCTCATATGTTTTACAGTGATCTTTCACTGATGAGGTAGAGGCGGCGTGTGCAACCCGAACACAAATTTGTAATTTGGTACAAATTTGGAGCTGTATCAGAATTCTGTGCGAGGATTCGCGCGAGTAAAGCTGGTTCAAGTGACCTCTTGCTCCATTACTAGACTGTTCGCTTATCACTCCAAGACAGTTCCTTTGGTATAGTTATTCTTTGTTCGCATGTCATTTTTTTTTTTTTTTTTTTTTTTTTTTTTTTTTTTTTTTATGTAAGTGATCTTCCTTCGGTGCCTTGGGAAGGTTGATTCTTCCTGATCATGACCTTTCCCGCGTAACTTCAGTTATATTTTGACTGTTATATAATAGCAAAATGTATCTGAAGTTACCGAGGTACAGGATATAAGAACATTTATTTTACGTCGATGTTACTATAAACAATAAAAGTTAGGTACAAGAGGCTTTTTTTCTGACAAACAATTGTATAAGATATAACAAAAGTGAAAGCAACCGAGAGACGAAAGTGCTACAAAGGTACACTCAATGTTTAAAATCAAATGTTGACCTGCAAAAACAAGCCAGCAAAAACTAATATAAATAAAAATGCATGCAGTAAAAATTTAAACATACACAGCAACATATAGAACACAGGTAAAACACAGACACAGTTTACTGACCTGACCTTCTTAACTGCCACACATGGCACTTTTACATTTAGACCCTTCCCAGGTGCGGATCAGACCCTTGAACTCTGAAAAGCTCAATGCTATTCTCATCTTACTGGATAAGCTGTTCCACACACGTACGGACTCGAACCTAAAGATCTCTGTCCTTATGTTACAGTTCTGACTGTAGGTATCTTAACTGTGTTTTCATACCTGGAAAAATAGTATCATTTCAACTAAGTCTTTGAGGTAATCAGAAGACAAGCTATTTTTGCATTTATATGTTTCTGTAACAATGCCTCTGAATCTGTTAATATGAAGTGTTGAAAGTTTTACTTTGTTCAAGAGACTCTCATAACTCGAAATATAATCTTTAAAAACAATCTGAGAGCTCTATATTGAAGTTTTTTTTTCTTCTTAATTTCTCTTTGCTGCAGAATTGCCAGATCAGAGGACAGTAATTAAAATTTGGTTGGATAAAAGATTTGAAGATTAAAAGTCTGATAAAATTTACTGAATGTAAAACATTGAGTTGCCGAGCCGCCTTCGTGCATATCTTTTTACTTTGGATATCAAATTGAGCATAAAGTCCATTTCCACTCCCAAAAGCTTTACATTTTTTCTCACAGGGAATATCACCACCGGCTATTTTAAACTGTTTCACCTCTTCAAATGTTTTCATTCCGACCGAGACAGCCTACAAATTATCTGAGATAGCTTGTATTTGGCTGGAATCAAACCATTCAAGCATGATAAGGCCTCCTTTTTCGAGGATCTCTTTCAGAGTGTTAAGGTCTCTGTGAGAGTATGAGAAAGTCTTATCATCTGCTTAGTTATAAATCTTGCAGTGAGTGATGAAACAAAATATGTCATTCATAAAAATGTTGAAGATTAGATCCTAGAATTGAGCCCTGTGGGGCTCCTTTGATTATTTCTGCCCATGAGCTAATTGTGCTTCCTATTTGTACTCTTTAGGTTCTGTTTGAGAGGTAGGTGCTATGAAAAAATCATTAAAGTGAGATGTAAGCTGATCGCCAAGAATTCTTTCGTAAATTTTTGACAGGGATGGATGGTCATCATTAACTTGAGCAGTACAATTTATGCCGATAGTTTTTGCTATATTGGTGTAGAAATCATTCATCTTTTCACTTAAAACTTACTGAGATCAATTTCTCATCTTCTTTCAATATGATATTTTGGTCGTCTTTGATTGCGCTCGTTTGAGACAAGAAAGGCTTGGTGGTTGGCCAAAAGTCCTTGGACTTTGACCCCCCCCCCCCCCCCCCACACACACACACACACCAACACTACCACACCTTTCTAAAAGATATACTAAAATAGATTTCGATTGATTTTATCTGTGAAGATTCTCAGATTTCTGAGTTTTCTACATTTTTTCCAGTTTTTAGTTGTTTGATTTTTGTTATAACTATTTGTAGACTGACGTACATTTTAGGTTCCTTTTCTATACTGAGAATTCATGTAGGGCGGCTGATTTGTTCAGATGTCTTTTCTTTTTGTCGGCCCTTGCTCACCGGCAACCTCTCTAAGTAGCAATTCATGAGCCCGATATATGTCATCACATCGTCAAAAATGTATGCACCATGAAAGAGATTTCTGTATGCAAAAGGTTGAAAATCTTCAACATCTTTCTGTCATGATTGGTTTACATTTTTACAGCAAGAATATAATCTACTAGAACGCTTCAATGAATACGAGGCTTTTATGGTTTGTCAGAATCAAGGAATTGGAGTCCTTTCTTACAGCCCACTGAAGAGGTAAATATTGTAGTTTAAGGCTAACGTAAGGTCGAGAGAACAGGCGACAGTATCTATACGGACACTCCAATGGCTCGAACAGCTTTGGGACCATCGAAATATGTTCTAGACATGGGTAGTGTGATCCACTGAGGTTTAACCATAGCGCCAGGTCAGAAGATAAATGAGATAATTTATGGGTGTCTTTTCGACCTTCTATAAAATAATGATTCGTCTAATAAGTAGTGCAGACATTAGAATTGCCTCGATATGGCGAATCTAATTACTACATTCAACATACAGTTTGCTAGGCACTCCAGTTTGCTTTGAATTCCACTACGCGTCTCGAGACTAGTCTCTGAGGGTATTTATACGAGAATCGAATATTCTGGCCATTCACGTAATTTGGTAAGCACTCCGTCTGTCCTTTAAGGCACTGAGAGGCTGGGGTATTGGTAAACTACTTGTATCGCAAAAGCCAAAGATCATTACCATTCGTTGTTTACCCGTACGTGGCAATGAGGTTTCGCGTAGATGGTTTGTGAAGATTCGCCTATATAACAAATAGCAAAGCTTGACTATTCACGCTAGAGTATTACAATGTATTCTGTTAACCTGTTGAAGTACGCTAGATGTCCCTGCGCCGGAAAGTACCAGTTTTGCGAACAGCGCGAAGGTTCTTGTAATTCACACAGCTTGTGGCACTAAGTATAATTTAGCACAATTTGTCGTGGCAACTGTCCAAAAGAGAATAGAAAACAACTGCATAATACTAAAACTTGCTATACAGTTACTCAATTTACCATTACAGCCTCACTAGGTTATGAACATGGATAGATTGAGAGAGACTTCTTACATATGCGCCCAACGAAGACTTTAATCGGCCTGCGCATCCGTGCTGTCTGATTATAGAAGTTTTGCATCATTTGCTATTCCAAATGCGCACTGTGAAGATACTTAACATATTGTGCGAATGCGCAGGCTGATCTAAAGCTTCGCTGGGCGCACATATCCGAAGATAGTTATCCTGTCGTTGAGACTCATGTATAACAGTTACACATCGTTCTTCTTTCAGTGGTCTGTTAACTGGGAAATTTAAACAGACAGAAGTTCCTGATGAAAAGGCAAGCAGAATAGGTTTGTTGAATAAATATGGCTCGTTTGGCACCGGACTTCCTCAGTGGTCTGAGTTCTGCAACAGCGAAACTTACTGGAATATTGTTAATGAAATGGGGATAATAGCCAAGAACCAGGGTAAGCGAGTATTCAATCATCTTCCAGTTTCGCAATTAAATGATAGGTATTAACCCTCATGATCAATAAATTTAGATGTCATGCCCACTTCTCATTTTCAGTCAATCAGACTACTTGATCCAAGTTGTTGATACAAATTTACATACTTAATGACAAACAGTGCAGATCCAGATCAATTGGCTTCTTGAGCCAACTGATCTAGATCTACACTGCTTGCAAAGGTAGGGCATATCCGGGTTCTGTAGGACCATGGTTAAGATTGAAACGGGCGAATATCGTGCTTTCAGAGAAGCACTATTATTATTATTATTAATATTATGCCAGTCAATTTGAAAAACACTGCATTGTCATTGTTTTCTACAAACATATGAACAGTACAATATATATATAATACAATATATAATTAAGTTGGAGCATAGCTTATCCTACAAGACTGCATATGCGCCCGTCGAAGACTCAGATCAGCCTATTCATCCACGCAGTCTGATTAGTTTTCGCAGGACATTCAGTGGGTAGCCAAGGATCCAAAGCGTCTTCAGGCAGAGAGCTAAAAAGACAAGAGAAAAATCCAGGGAGTGCCACAATCACAAAAAATTTAAGAGAAAAGTCAAGGAAGTGCCACAATCACAAACCGCAGCCCTGCCCAGACACCAAGAGGAAGAGGAAACATACAAAAGCAAAAAAAAACAGCGCAAATTGTACAGCACCAAGACTAGCTCTCTCTCTCTTCCCCAAGCGAGATAATCGCAATGCTAAAAAGTTTGAAAATACAAGAACAAATAACACAAGGCAAGACATAAAACAAATCGCCTCATAGAATAAACAACAAAGCAACAAAGCGTAAGACTAACTCTGGGACTACCGCCTTAGAACGGTCAGTAGAATAAACCACGGAGTTTTAAAGCACTTTTATAGCTTGGCAACAGGCCGCAGCCCTTCCCAGCCTTTATGACACGGGTAGGAAACTTCATACTCGGAGCCAGTGGCTCTGAAAAGCAAATGCTATGTGAATCTACTGGAGCACGTGCCGATCCGAATATAGATGCTTAAAAAACGATCAAAAAAGGTAGATTTATCATACGTCGTATTTTTTTTCTTGTTTTCTACGCTAAGAAAAGTTTAGGTAGGTTTTAGAAGTTGAGTGCGAGGGTGGGTTTCTGAAAAGCTAGCTTAAGCCCGCCAGTAATTCATTTCATTACTGACCGTTCTAAAAAAAAAATAAAGTCGACGCTTTTATTGTGGTACTTTTTGTTAATTGTTGTGTAGTGTTTCACTTTCTATCGTTTTTCTTTTAACAATTCTGTAAGATGATAATATATTCAGTTAAGTTTGGATAAATTTGCCAACTGCTTGACATTTGTTTTTGTGTCTCATGCGATTCTCTTGTCTTTCCACTTGTTTTCTACTCTAAGAAAAATTGTCAATTTTGTACAATTTTACACAAATCATTTGGGGCATGGAGTGAGCATTGGCCAATTTACAGATCGGCAAGCAAACATTGACACTTTTTATATGCATGAGAGTTTGTTGTTCTTAAAGTGTGAACAGATTGTCTATTCTGAACCGATTCCCACCTTTTTGAGAAAAATTTGCCAACTGCTTGCCATCTGTTGATTTTGTGGCTGCTTTATTGTATTTGTTTGTCTTTCGCTTTGATGTGTGTGTGTGTGTGTGTGTGTGTGTGTGTGTGAGAGAGAGAAGGGGGGGGGGGTGCTTGATGTGGCTCTGACTGTATCAGTTCATAAGTTCTCATATGTACTTTACTTATCATTCGTCGTATTATTTGTTTTTGTGACGAAAATGTTAAAAAAAGAGAATTCTCTTGTCTTTCCACTTGTTTTCTACTATAAGAAAAGTTGTCAATTGTGTAGGATTTTGCATGAATCATTTGTGGCATGGAGTGAGCATTGGCCAATTTACAGATCGGCAAGCAAACATCGACACTTATTATATGCATGAGAGTTTGTTATTGTTAAAGTTGAACAGATTGTCTATTCTGAACCGATTTCCGAAAAAAAGAAAGCAAAATAACGGAACTTGAGAATAAATAAATAAGGTTTGGACCATATCAAGCGGCTCTGATTATATCGGTCGTCTCCCGTGTCTGAGAGCTTTTTGTTTAAGATTCATTCAGATCCATCCAAGGATATCTAAAGGTCTTAAGTTTAGTAAATATCTGCATGATAAATTAAAAAGGCGGTTTCAGGCATGTAAGATTAAGCACAAGGCATTTTTTCTTTGGAAACCAGAGTTTTAAACAACAAACTCTGCGACATCAGAGCTGTCCGACATAGTCAGAGCCGCTCGACACAATCGAAACATTTGTTTAATTTTTGTCAATATTCGTTATCCAGTTCCAATTCTTAATTTTTGAGAACTGGAAAAATAGACAATTAATTTCCATTTTTAGATTTCAGAAATCCTCAACCTTATATTAATTTGAAAGCAAAATCAACCTTAAATTGACGTCGATGTTTGCTTGGTGACATGTAAATTGACCAATGCTCACGCCATGCCACAAATAATTCTGACCAAATCGTACACACGTCACAACTTTGTTTAGAGTAGAAAACAATTAAAAGGACTAGAGCATTGCACAATATTCGGGTGCAGGACAACTCGCCATCAAAGACAACTCGCCCCAAATAAAACTTGCCCCAAGACAACTCGCCCCACATTTATAGGACAACTCGCTCCATTTATAGCTCATATGGAAATCCAAATTTGCAGGAGTATTAAAAGACAACAAGAGACGTTTGAAATTTATTATTATTAACATTTATTGATGATATTATTCCAAGAGAACCATTGCATCTCCTAAAACAAACAGTAACAATGCAAAATGAAGTACGCGTAAATTATTTAAACTGCTATATACATGTGCCTTCCAAGCACGTTTTGGCGAACAGAGAGGCGATCAGTCGTTATACCTATGACGTCGCAATTTGGTTGTCTCGAACTACTGATAACTCGAACATTTTTATCAGGTCCCGTGAAGTTCGAGATAACGAGAGTCGACTGTATTTATTTATCAGTAGCGAACTTAATCTGCTTAATTACCATGCCGATGGATGAATGCGGGATGGACAGACGTCAAACGGATGGATGCATTGAAAAATAATATAAAAATGTTATAAACTGGCATAAAGTACTTACTATGATAAACAATTTTTAATATTTATGCCTTTTCAAAGTCTCCAACCATGTGACATTACTTAAATGTTCAGTCTATTTTGTCGTCTTTCAATATTATCAACGAGAAGCTGAAAAAGGATCATCGCCGAGACCCGGGCTGTAAGTGGGATGGCCTGGGAAAAAAACATTAAATACCTAAAGTATTACGACGACATATTTCTTCTTTTATACGAGTGCCATAAAAACAGCTTTATAATGCATCTATATGTTATTCTCAGATAGATAGATAGACAAACCATCACGTTAACAGATCCGTGTAAGTAACTCGCCCGCATACTCCGATTTATATAAAGAAAAGTAGAGTTTGCAGTTATTCATTACTTTTCCTATTTTGTTTTTCTGTTAAACTAGTGCCATTATTGCAATGATATTTTATCATTAGATAGATAAAAAGACAGATATATACATGTGAACAATAATCTCTTATTTTAATATACCTTAGTGTTGAGGATAATTGTCCGACACTATTAAGTATAATCAATGTACATATAATTATTACAACAAATGGATCGATACGGTAGCGCAATGCAGTTTTGTGCATGTATATTTCTTTTCTTTCTTTTTTTTTTAAATTCTTCGGTTTTACAAAATTAAACAGGCTTATTGGTATTTGATCGACTAGAGAAGGGGGTAGGTCAACTTTTTACTTGTGGGGCGAGTTGTCTTATTAATGTTGGGCGAGTTGTCTTATGAATGTGGGGCGAGTTGTCTTGAAGTGAGTTTTATGTGGGTCGACTTGTCTTGGGGCGAGTTGTCTGTAATTCTAACAATCTCCTTGTTTGAAAGGTTCTGTCACAAAAACAAATATATACGACGAATGATAGACCAACCTTTCTCGATCGTTGTTTTAGGCCGTTGTATTCCAGCCTCACGTGCTCCGAAAGACTAACATTTAATTATCAGAGCCACTAACTCCGATTATAAAGTTTCCTACCAATGTAGAGTGATCAGATTGAACGGATGCATAGGCTGATCTGAGTATTCGCGGGGAGCATATGCAATCTTGTAGAGAATGTTGTGTCCCGGTACATTTTAATGAAATACATTCGGATATTGAAATCCAGAAGACTATTTCTGTGGCATGAAAATGTACAGACAGAAAATATTTTATAAAGTGGCTTATCGTGATATCACTGGTAATTTGAAGATTTAAAGAAATAATCCAAACGAGGGTTAAAACAAAATCATTTTAATCTTACACTTCCAGTAGTTAGAAATTAGTCAGTTCTAAAATTGTAGATAAACGTGTTTTGGTATTTTACAAACCAATTACAGTTTACTCTGTGAACCCATATTTTCTTTTCCCCATCTGCAATAGGGTATCCAGAAATTTCATGTCAGCAAAATAGTACAAAAGGTGTCAAGGAAGAGCTACAATCACAAACACACCTTATCGATGACACCAAGATGAAAAGCAAACAGAGACAGACATTAAACACAAACAACTATATGTGATAGCCAAGAAATACCATAATCACGAACGACTACACATTTTCGAGCACCAAAGAAAAACAGATTAGAAACAAATAATGACACGAACGCCATACATAAAACCAGAAACGTACAAGGCACAAACCAAAAACCAAAGAAAAGCAAAACAACCAGCTAACTCTTCCTCAAAAAGGTGATCCCAATGCTAGACATGATCCGCTAAACATAACAATAAGACAGAGAACAAAACACGTAGAAAGCCCTGCAACGAGTAGCCACAAGTCTACAAGGATGTTTATTTTGATCCGGACAGACAAAATATTCTAATAAATAGGAATGAACATTGAAAGCAATGACTGTGTCGTAGCTTAAACAGGAATTTAGCTACATCCGGAATTGCTATTAGGGCCTTTATCTCATCTTCCAGGAGTTTTTTTTTTTCCAAATAATTTCAAAACATAAGTAAATGAGTTAGTAGAGGGTGCAGACAAGGAGACCCCGTCTTACCGTATTTATTTATTTTCTGCACAGGGGTATTAAGGTTTTAATGCTAAGAAAAGAAAGCGCTATTAAAGGTATTGATATTAATGATAACAGTTATTTACTGAGCAAATATGCTGATGATACTCAGATATTTTAAACGGGTCTGAAATGTCTCTGAAAGTAAAATTAGGCAAACTAAAAATTTCATAAAATGTCGAGCTTAAAAATTAATGAAGACAAAAAAGACTTTATGGATAGGTTCATGTCAAGATCGGATTTAAGGTTATGCCGTGATTATAATCTTTATTGGGAATAAAGTTCTATAAAACTACTAGGTGTTATATTTACCCCCGAAGTTTTCAATACCTGGGATTTAAACTCGCAAGAACTTATAACTAAAATGGAAAAAAAATGTATTACAGTCTTAGTCAAAAAGAAAATTAACTCTTCCAGGTAAGATTACAGCGATAAAATCGTTCGCTTTTTCCAAATTTATACATCTTTTTACTGTTCTACCTAATCCGCCTGAACTAATAAGCTTTTTTTTTTACAAATTTCTCTGGAACTCCGTACCTGATAGGATAGGCCGAAATATTATGATGCAAGTGTTAAGGGGAGATTAAGAATAGTTAATACAAGTAAATTTATTCAGTCGCTAAAAGCAACATGGTAGCGTCGAATTTTATTAAGTTCAAATGATTCTTCATGATATACACTTTCCCCTATAGATTTTAGGAAAGTAGTTTCGTGTGGGGATGGATATGCTTAACATTGTACCTTAACTATTAGAAACCCTTTTTGGACTGATGTAGTAAATAGCTGGAAAACTGTTCTGAAATGTTACGCAATAGATCAGGTTGAAGACGTTTTGAATGCACCATTATGGTTTAATTCAGAGTTATATCATGGTGAGAATTTTTTCATAAAACAATGAAATGAAAAGGACATAAGACATATAATTGATCTATTAAATAAAAATCACACATTTTACAAGTTTGATGAATTCAAAACTGTTTTAATATACGAGGCACCGGTTTAGATTTTCAAGGGCTATAGAATACCTAACGTTTGGAGAAACTTACTTAGAAATAATGTTCAAACTTGCGTTAAGATGAAATGTAATATGATATGTCCAAACAAGTCAAACTATTACTCAAAGATAGAAAAGGTTGTAGACAAATTTATGAAATTTTTATTAAATGCGAAAATAACGCCCGAAATAGATGGCAAAGAGGTTTCGGAGAGATTCCGAAGGAGGAAATAAGTAAATGTAAAAAGGCCCTTAACGATATTAATGAAGTCACATTAAAAGACTTTCAGTTTAAGGTTAATAATAAAATTCTTACTACAAGCTCATTTTTAGGGAAAATAAATAAAATTGATAATAAAAGGTGTTCTTTTTGTGAACACGATAAGGAAATAATTAAACATTTGTTTGTTGATTGTCCTAAAGTAAAAGAGATCTGGGAATCTGTTAAAAGGTGGTTGAAAACGCATGGGAATCTTGTTGTCAATATCACTGATAAAACTCTTATTTTTGCTTGACAAAAAGAGTAGTCATCAAGTAATTACCGTATAGAAACAGCAAAATATTACATTTATAAAACCAAGTTTACTTCTAAAAGATTGAGTATTTTAGGATTCCAATATTTACTCAAAAGAAAGTTTAAGAGTGAGCAGTATATTGCTAAAATAAACACCAGCTATAATTAGTGTTTGGGAAAGTGGTCTCCCATGTTAAATATACTCAATTCAGAGTGATCGGAGTTTCAGTCTTAACATCGATATATGGTCCTGTCCTTGGTGCTACTTCAAAGAAAACCTTTTATTTCATACAATTAGTATTTACCAGATACAATATTACCCGCTCAATGTTACACACAACTGCTGGTTTTGAAACATTTTATTCGGTGCACATGTAATATTACCACTTACACGTGTAGTATAGACATGTTGATGTTTCAAACTGTGTATGTATTTTTTTTCTTTTTTGTTTTGTTTTGTCAGATATCAACTCAATTTCTGCCTATGTTACATATACATGTATTGGTTTATGTATGTAAGTATTATAACAAAATGAAATAAATATTGAGGAAAAACTGAGTTGGTGATTCTTAAGTATGACACTATATCATTTTAATAAATTTCGCCACTTTAAATGTCTTTGTTTTACCTACTCAGCTAATGAAAGAGATAATTTTATTAGCTGGAAATGTTCTTAGTTAAAGGTCATAAAAATGCATTCATTGAACATATTGTCTTTTAAAACCCTGAAATGGATCCACGGCGTAAAAGTATAATTATGGGAAAACATTTAAACAGCTGATTTACTGGTCAGTAGTGAGGAAATTTGTTGAAGATAAAAGTAAGATTTTCCTGTTTGACCTAGACTGATTCCGGATCTGGCAAAATATCTAACTGGACTATGACAAATACACCCAAAAAAACTGAATACCACTGAAGTGTATTGTGATATGAAATGTCAAAGTGGTCCGGGCCAGACTAGCTAGTTTCGGACAATTAGGCCTCATCAGTGGCCCTATTTATAAAATTTGATCTTGGTGACTAGTAAAGCTTACAAAAAGCCACAAAAGCTGTCACCCTTGTGAGTAGTATAGGCTCCATAGTGCCGTCCTATACCACTCTTGTGAAACATATTGAAAATAACATCAATGTGTACCCAGTCCTCATAAATCATTAAAACCTCCTGTTTCCTTCGTTTTAGGGAAATCAGTCCCACAAGTTGCTATCCGCTGGTTACTCCAGAAAGACATTGTTTCATCTGCGATTATCGGTGTTTCATCCATGGCTCAGCTGGAGGATAACATGGGAGCAGCTACAGGATGGAAACTTACTGACGAAGAGGTAAGTATTCATTCGCAATACGCCGAAGGATAATTGCAGCCTAAGTATTGGGACACTTATTTACTTACCATAATTGTTCTAAAATTGGATCTACTATCTGTTGATGTTTCTGAAATATTGCTGTATGTATGGCAAACAGTAAAGACCCTGATCAGACGCCGCGTTCTGTGGCGTCTGATATATGGGCCGCATCATCACGAAAACATGCCTATATAATATTGACCCCCTTAAACCCCACTTTTATATAGTAAAACTGGGGTTTACATGGGTATACATTATTTTTCTTATTTCTGCCCAAAAACATAGATTGTGGGTACTCGTTAGAACCGCCTCGGCGAGGCGGTTCTAACGAGTACCTTGTGGCGAGGCAGTTCTAACGAGTACCCACAATTTATGTTTTCACCAGAAGTATGAGAAATATCCGAATTTTTATCTGAACATTTTTCAGTTTTTAGTGGTTTAAATGTTCAGTATATTTTAATAGGCGTGTTTTCGTAATGCCAGCTAAAAAGTGCCTTCGAACATGAGCATAAAATATGGATTCATCCTGCACGTGCGCAGTCTCTTCTTGGTATTTGCTATCCATTGAAACCTCGAGGGGAATAGGGGGAGTTGGGAGGGTGGGGGGTAATTTCCTATATATGGCATAGTGCGGATGTGCATGCCGAATTGCCTCCTTTTTCAGCACTGCCAGGTATATGATTAGCCCCCTTTTTTTTCAACAAAAAAGTATATGACTGACACGATTTTTCTTGATTCTATGTGAAAAACCTAACTTTTCTGTCATCCCGATATATGCGTATATTTTTCGCTCTCAGATTTTTTAAGGCTGCTTGTTCTCTTGGTATTCAATGAAATGACTGCAATATTTGTCTAACTACCAGCAATCAATTGGTATAAAATAATCAAAAGGCGGTATATGAACAGGTCAACAGTTTTGACGATCAAATTTATGAATTGGTCCAATTTTTTAAGGCCAGGTGTATGAAAGGGATAGGTTTCGAAATAACTGCTCGCACACCCGTATCACAATTAACCCCAAGACGCCCCCACTCCCGGCGAGATTGAAACATTCTGCAGTAACCAATGATTCCTTTTGTGGACAGTGACGGCCCTGATCAGACTGTGCGACTTCGCAGGCTGATCTGAACATTTGCTGTCCGCCTCCGCCCGGGGACACGTTTTCGCACATGATGTTTGCAGAAGATAAGAAAAAGATAATTAATCACATATATGATATGTCTTTGCAAGCTTATCAGGTTCTACGCATTCGAGCCATTCGAACTCTGATGAATGCAGCGACGCCGCCCCGCACCACACCTTGGCCAACTACGCTTGTTTATTTAAGTAATGCTTTTACAGCTAACTGAGGCCGCAGACTGACATAACTCATTATTTGTATTGACATGTATATGCGAGACTGAGATTATATACGCAGTGGATTCAAGGACTGGCAAAAGCACTGATTTTTTTTCTGAGGATTATATCTCTACTATTGTCTGAAAAAAGACATAAGTGCAGCAGAGAGAATGAATATGATCAATGTAGAGCATATAGTCACAAATAATAAGCTTCTAAATAGCCAGTGAACATTTTCGGGTTATTTTGGTAGCAGTGCTGGGCGACGTCGCTGCATTGGTCATAGCTCGTATGATGCGGGTTCCAGTCCCTATAAAAGCATTGAGATATATGTTTTTTTGTTTTATACGAGGGTCATCCAACATAATGCGAACTACTCTCTAAATTAGTAATTATTTGAAATATCAAACTAACCTTACTAACCTCCTTCAAAGTAATTTCCCTTGTGTTAAAAAAAAACAGGGTAAGAGAAAAGTCCAGGGAGTGCCACAATCACAAACCGCAGCCCTTTCCAGACTCCAAGAGGAAGAGGAAACCGTCAAATCCAAACAAGCACAAATCGAACAAACATATGAAAAGCACTAAGATTAGCTCTCTCTTCCCAAAGCGAGATAATCGCAATACTAAAAGGACTGAAAAACACAAGAACAAAATGACACACGAAAAGACTTACAACAAATGGCCTCGTAGAATAAACCACAAGGCAACAAAGAGTAAGACTGACACCGGGACCACTTAAGTCACCGACCTCTACCGACTTGGCAGCTTCTGTATTCCCGTTGCTAGGCAACCGCGCTCAAACATTCGAACCTGCTCGGCCACTGCATCTTCTAGCTCCTCAAATCCAACCTCTTGCATGTTTTCGTTCAAGGTAGGGAAAAGATCGACGTCACATGAACTGAGGTCTGGAGAATAAGGAGGATGGGGCAATGTTTCCCATTTGTTGCGCGCAAATAGTGAAGTCACCCCCCTCCGAAATATTTGGCGCAGCATTATCGTATATGATTATTGGACCTGCTGCCAAAAGGTTTGGACGCTTCTTATGGATAGCAGGCCGCAATAGTTTTTGGATATAGCCCTTGTCGTACCAGCCATTCACAGTTTGGCCAATCTCTACCCTACGGGTGGTGAGAGCGTCTTTGATATCATGAGCATCCTTAATTTCCCTTGCTCGCGCCGAAATTTTACCGGCCTGGTGCCATTCAGTGGCCTGTCCCTTCATACCAGGTTCATATGATTTAACCCAAGTATCGTCAATTGCAACGATTCTAGAAACCAAGTTATTTTCCTCTGTGTCAACGCGATAAAGTAAGTTGGTGGCGACAGTGAAACGACGTTCTGACATCTTTTGCATTCCAGGACAATTAGGAATAAATGAATGAACAGTACCGTGGCTTAAATCTAGTTTATAGGCGAGTTCCTCACATGTATATTGTCGATCACTTTCTAGAATTTCTCTAACTGTTTCTATAAAAGATTAGTCAGACTAAATGTTCCGAACTCTCCCCTGACTTTTACTCTCTGCCGACCGCTGTTTAATTGGTCAGTCCATCTGGCAACTTGTGAATACGAAAGGGCACTATTGCCACAAACTTCCTGCAAGGCACGTAAATTTCCCGCGCATTCTTCTTACGATAAAAAAAAAGGTAAGAGAAAAGTCCAGGGAGTGCCACAATCACAAACCAAGCCCTTCCCAGACACCAAGAGAAAGAGGAAACAGACAAAACCAAACCAAACAAGCGCAAATCGAACAAACGTACGAAAAGCACCAAGACTAGCTTTCTCTTCCCCAAGCGAGGTAATCGCAATGCTCAAAGGACTGAAAAACACAAGAACAAAATAACACAAGGTAAGACATAAAACCAATCGTCTCGTAGAATAAACCACAAAGCAACAAAGAGTAAGACTAACACCGGGACCACCGCCTTAGAACGGTCAGTAGTATAAACCACCGGGGTGGGTGGAGGCGGGTGTTAAAGTACTTTTTACAGCTAGCCAACTTCAAACAATAAGATTCAAACTTAATATAGATGCGTTGTTCTTTCGATGAAAACGCGACAGCTATGTCTTCACTAGTGTCACGCGACGTCGTGCATTGATGACGTCAGTAATAATGACGTCATATGACTGGCGCCACTTTGAAGCACGCAGGTTGTATTATCTACTGCAGTTAGCGGTTATGGAATATAAAGATAGTTCGCATTATTTTTGGGATGATCCTTGTAAATAGCTTATCAAGAGCTATGACTAAGAAGTATACATTTTACCTATGCGTGTTAGCACTGTAATCTTTGCAGTACATGGGACACGATTTTGGCTGATAGATGTTCAATTCATCAAAGCTCAAAAAGTAAATATGGAGACATCCAGGAAAGGTCACGATCACTGAATACAGGTAGGCATAAACAAAGACGAGCCTGACCAGATTGTGACAACAGCACGTGTTAATCTGGACCGTCTCTTATAGCATTTGTACAGTCGTCGCCCAGTAAGCATTCTTTATTAATCTATAGCGGACCGTTATCGGCCCGTCAGAGTGCTAGCTGGGCGGTTTTGTATGTCTCTGTACACTTGTGTCTTAACAGTTAGTAGGCCTTAAGGGGCCTGGATAGACTTGATATAGTTTCCACCACCTTTATATGGCAGATAAATTATGTGACCGCTTCTTTAATTTCCTGCACACAATGTCCATTCTGAAAAGGGGCATACTCAGGAGGGGAAGAATTTGCTCCGAAGGGAAGTTTGTTTTTTCATTTTAGAATAAGTCCAGTTTCAGAAGGGGACAACGCAATTATAGTTTAACGGTGTTGCTTCCCTTGAAAGTGTATCCATTCCCCTTAACTCTTTATTCTGCAGATGGCGAAACTAGATGAATTGAGTCGTCCTAAACTTCCTAGTTCATATGTTCAAATCTGGGGAGTGGCTTCTGGCGACAGATACAACCGTTTCAACAACCAGTCTATTAAGCTTTAACCAGTGCTATAAATCTGGAGCAGAACCAGTGTGATGACCTCTAAAACAGTGGCGGAAATCTGGAACAGAACCAGTCTATTAATATCTAAAACACGGACAGTAATCTAGAACAGTACCCGTCTATTAATATCTAAAAGTAATCTTGAACATAACCAGTCTATTATTTTGAACATCTAAAACAGTGACAGTGATCGTGCACAGAGCCAGTCTTTTGATATCTAAAACTGTGACAGTAATCTGGAACGAAAACCAGTCTATTATGATATCTAAAAGAGTGACAGCAGTCTGGAACAGAACTTCTCTATGTATTAATATCTACAAAACCGACCGTAATTTATTCTCCTTTCGCCTTCTTCCGGAAAGTCTTTTTTGCCTGGCACTTTACACATACGAGGTAAATTTGCAAACTTTTGCCATGGTCTAATGCAAAACTATATGTCGTAACTAACTTTGCACAATAGGTTTTATTCTAATTGTTATTTTCAAAATATTGAAAACTTTCATTTTTCCGCGTAGTACAGATTGCTGAAAATTATGCAGAACACGGTAGGGTAGATTAATTGAAGGCAGGTTTTCAACAAGTTCTACTTGTTCAAATTTTCTGAAATTTTCACAAATGTCATGAAACATCATTAATTAAAATTCAGCAAAGAAAAGTAAACATAGATCTTCTTAGAAATTCTAAATTATCACTTTGCTATGGAATATAAATATTTGAGAACAAAACACAAAAAAGAAACAGAAAAGACCAATGGTTTCTGATTAGTTATGGTCAATCAGAACACTTGTTTTCATTTAAAATACAACGCCAAGCAAAAAGCGTTTTTCTGAAAGATATCGAAAGGACAATAAAATAGAGTCGGTCTAAAACACTGACATGAATCGGGAATAGAAGCAACTAGTTTATGAAACTAGTGGATGAATTGGATTGACAGCTTTTATAGACATTTTGCAAAGGGAGACAATGTTTGTAGACTGGGCGTTTCCTTAAAAATGCTAATCACAACTGCAGCAGAGGATATTTTGATTTTTTTTCTTTCATTTTTTTTTTTTTTTTTTTTTTTTTTATTTTTCAGAGAAAACAAGAATTAGCATTGCACGTGCATTGTCTGCCAGGCCGACGATTTACATAAAATACCAAGTTTGATTTTCTCTGAAAAAGTAATTTAAAAACAAATGGACGCCGTCTGCTACAATTTTGCTTTAAGAACATGTAGTTGAAATCTTTCAAAATGAGGGGTACTCTTAAAGAAACGATTTTGCCCCTAGACGGACCAAATTCTTTCAAAGATAGTCAACCCACATGAGAAGGAATGTAAATAGTTTATGTCGGAGTTATTAGGTCGAAGGTGTGCTCATGCTCTTCTGATACACGTGCAGCGAAGTATTAAAAAAGAAAAAAAAATGAAAAAAAAAAAAAAAAAAAAAAAAAATCAACAACAAAAAGCACGAGTAAAAAAATGAAAACACTGGCAGCTCCCATGTGGACAGTCGTGTCAGTATTGCATAAAAATATGTCATTATCCATTTGCACAATCCATTGCCTTGGCAAAGGTACCCGTTATTACCTTGGAAACTCTACAAGTTTACGCGTCACAGATATGTATGCCTTAGGTAAATCTAATACTACGAGTACATTGTCAAGGGAACAAGAAAACTAGTATAGAACATATTCAGGAAGACAGGCAGTTACAGAACATACCCTACCAGTGATACCAGGAGGAAGAGCAAACAAACCATGGCAAACAGAACATATGTTACAAACCAAATAAAAGCAAAGTAACCATCTCTCTCGTCCCCAACGAGAGCTTGCAATGCCAGACAGAATCCACTAATTACAGCAATAAATCAAAGCACTGATAGCACTGTTGATTGTCTGTGAACGTATACTGGAGTTGTGCCAATGTCCGAATCCAGGTTGTTTGTGTCGGTTTATTTTTTCAGCACAGGGCCCCAGGGTACGTAACCATAACAGGCACAACCCCTGCATCTGCGTAATCCAGGTTTTACAGATAACCATCTTTATAGGGCATCTAACGTCACAGTGACAAGAATAGAGCAGCTACAAATAACCGTTACCTGGATTCCTACAAACGCGCAGTTTGATTTCATTGGTATATGATAATCACGTGGTCAACAAGCTTAACGAAATTTTGGTATATACATACTATGTATCGATCGTAAACAATCCCCCCCCCCCCCCCCCACGCCCGCACACAAAAAAAAAAATAAATAAATAAATAGATAAATAAAAATAAACAAAAAATATCAGTGAACATACTTAGAATATGCGACAATCACGAAGCACAGCATTCCCGAGGCACGAAGGAAGGAAAACAACATAGAATGAAAAGCTGCAGAATATTGATGACTTATAACGCGAACAGCATGTAAACCATCGGCATAATTTGCTAACTGTATAGTACACCTGTATTCATAAAATCATTTTCTACCGCAAACGATTGCTTGTTGTAGGTTTTGTCAGAAGAAATATACTAACATAATCTCTGATCTTTTATCAATATTACCAGTGTACCTACCTGTTTAGATCTGATGGAAAATAATCATAGAGCGGTATCATTTGGAAGGATCGTTGCAGGATGGTTGTGGTTTCAGAAGACGAACTTTCCGAACTTGCACTTTGTATGCTGGGGTCACATTTATGGAGTACCAACAGGGTAAAAGAAAAGTCTGAAATATATCCACTGAACACAGCAATAAATCAAAGCACTGATAACTAGTGCGGTGGATCGATTGTCTTTGAGTGCAGACTAGGAAATGGTCCTGAACGAGGACTTAAGACTGTTTCATTTAATCCTTAACTTCCTGTAATTTAAGCAAACAGTGCAGGCCCTGATCAGACGCCGCATTCTGTGGCGTCTGATCTGGATCTGCACTGTTTGCCAATGTCCGAATCCAGGTTTTACAGATAACACTCTTTATGGGGCACTCTGACGCCACAGTAACAGGCACAACCCCTGCATCTGCCCTAATCCAGGTTTTACAGATAACCATCTTTATAGGGCATCTGACGTCAGAGTGACAAGAATAGAGCAGCTACAAATAATCGCTACCTGGATTTCGTACAAACGCGCGGTTTGATTTCATTGGCCAAGTATAATCACGTGACCAACAACCTTAACGATTTTCTTTTTTATTCTTTTTTTTCTTTTATTGTGTGTATGTATACTATGTATCGATTGTAAATTATCAACTCCCAAAAAAATGGACAGAACATGAAACATATCCGTAGTGAGCAGCCACAAGGCCCAACAAAAGTATCACATAGCTACAGATAAGAGGGGGTATGCACATAATAGTTTTCTTATTTCTCGACGAATACATATGTTGTGGGTACTCATTAGAAGCGCCTCGCCGAGACTCTTCTAATGAGTACCCACAACATATGTTTTCATTGAGAAATAAGAACGATATCAGCATTTTTCGGATGAAAAAAAGCGCCTTATCTGTTGCTATGGTATCAGTAAACATACTCAGAAAATGCCACAATCACGAAACACAGCATTCCCGAGGCACCAAAGGTAGGAGGACAACAAAGAAAGAAAAGATGCAAAATGTTGATGATTTATTACGCGAACAGCATATAAATAAACGTGAAAAAGATTGCCTTTGGAAACAAAGAACACACTACGGATTTGAAAATGGGAGTCTCGGTTTTATTGAGACTCTTTATAAGCAGTAATGAAGTTTGCAACATTGCTTACGCCCTCTAGCGTATACATGAGCAGAACTCCATTTTCAAATATACCACAATGGGCCCAATGATCCCAAAGGTAATGAAATATAATCTGCACTATGGTGATGTACGGGGAACTCATCGTCATAATTTGCTAACTGTATTGTACACCTGTATTCATAAAATCATTTTCTACCGCAAACGTTTGCTTGTTGTAAGTATTGTCAGAAAACAAATATACTAACATTATCTCTGATCTTATATCAATATTGCCAATGTACCTGTTAGATCTGATGGAAAAGTAATCACTGAGCGGTATCGTTTGGAAGGATCGTTGTAGGCTGATTGCGGTTTGGGAAGACGAACTTTCCGAAATCGCACTTTGTATGCTGGGGTCGCATGTATGGTGTACCAATAGGGCAAAAGAAAAGTCTGAAATTTATAGAAAAACGTAGCTTCTGACATGTGCGCCCAACGAAGACTCAAGTCACCCTGCGCATTCGCGCAGTCTGATCAGATTTTTCACCGGACACATTTTGGATAACCAGGGATGCAAAGTTTCTTCATGCGGACGACGAAGCCTCGGACCAGCCCGCGCGGATGCGCAGGCTGATTTGAGTCTTCGTTGGGCGCTTATGTCAAAAGGCAGCTCATAATATTGATTTTCAAATGACAGTTGACTCTCATTATCTCAAACACTGGTAACTCAAACTACTGCTTAAATCAAACTAAGTATAGGGCAGTGTTGGTTTAGCTTGCTTTATTTTCCTTTAATTTCAATTCCTTTTATCTCAAACCAAATATTCTGGTCCCTTGGAGTTCGAGTTAACGAAAGCAGACTGTATCAGTTTACAAAAAGCCACATTTTTTTAAATAGCCATAAGCAGTTTGCTGACAACAGACAAGCTTTTGATTGAATATTTTCTTGTCTTTCAGACATACATTTTCTTGCTATATTACCGGTATTGATAATTATCACGACCAATTAGCGCACGACAAAGCCTACAAGAAGACGTGCATTCGCGCAGTCTGATCAGAGTCTTCTACAGCCTCCAGACTATCTGAAGAGGGATAAACGAGAACTCTTGTCATACCGGATGGATATACAGACTGATTTGAGTCTTTGCTGGTTACACAAGTCTTACTGTAGTTTTTATCGTTCGCTGGCTGTATTTTGTTGGAGCAATAGCTATGTTCAATATAAAAGACTTCTCAAAGATTTTTTGAAACATATGACAGTAACTTCTATCAGTGTAATGAAACTGTTGATTATACATAACCCACAAAATAAATTAATAGCTTACTACATTAAGAATGTGTGCTAAATAAATGTGGTACTGTATTCAAGTATTACGACCTGTTTCGTACACCATACTCATTCAACATCTTTAACTCAGTTCCTTTGAAACAAAAAAACACAATCGTGATCATTACATAACTGTGGCAAACTCATAATCAGAAGTGAACTGGTTAATAATGGGGAGGGAAGTTTTCTTAATTTTGTTCTGGATAACCAGCGGTGAGCAAATATTTATTTATTTATTTATTCAAAGACACAATTACGGGCAAACGTGTCGTTTATAATTATTTAATTTTGTTCTGGATAACGAACGGTAAAGAATATTTATTTATTTATTTATGTATTCATTTATTTTTCTTAATTACTTATTTAAAGACACTATTTTAACAAATATGTTGTTTATTGTCTGCGCCAGACAATCTTAATGTTAGCCATGGCTGCGGCAGTACTGGTATGAAAGGTCATGGGCTAGTATAATGCTATTTTCCATGGACTGCTCGACGTTATTATAGCTAAAACCCGAGACTACCTGGAGATATTATAACTAAGACGCGGGACTAGCTGGAGCATTGTTTCCGCCCACCACACTAACGCAGACTTTCTTAAAGGTTACCATTTGCAGCAATTTATCAAAGGCTATCGGGTATACATTAGTTTTGACAACACATGGCATTTTGCATATGGTACTTCGCATATGGCATTTGCATATGGTACTTCGCATATAGCATTTGCATGTGGTACTTCGCATATAGCATTTGCGTAAGGTACTTCGCATATGGCACAGACATACAGTAGTTCGCAGACGGCATTTGTATATGGTACTTCGCATATTGCATTTGCGTATGGTACTTCGCATATAGCATTTGCGTAAGGTACTTCGCATATGGCACAGGCATACGGTAGTTCGCAAACGGCATTTGTATATGGTACTTCGCATATGGAATTTGCATATGGTACTTCGTATATGACATTTGCGTATGGAACTTCGCATGTGGCATTTGCATATGGTACGTTGCATATGGTATTTGCATGCGGTAGTTTGCATATGGCATTTGTATATGGTACTTCGCATATTGCATTTGCGTATGGTACTTCGCATATGGCATTTGAATAAGGTACTTCGCATATGGCACAGACATACGGTAGTTCGCAGTTGGCATTTGTATATGGTACTTCGAATATGGCATTTTAATAAGGTACTTCGCATATGGCATTTGTATATGGTACTTCGCATATTGCATTTGCGTATGGTACTTCGCATATGGATTTGCATAATATGGTACTTCGCATATGGCATTTGCATATGGGACTTCGCATATGACATTTGCGTATGGTACTTCACATATGGGATTTCAATACAGTGCTTCACTTTTGCCATTCGATTATAATACTCAGTCGCATAAGGCATTCTCATGTAGTATTTGCATATAACGCATTTGAGTATGACATTTCGCATATAGCACTTCGACTCTGGCGTTCATATATGGCACCTCGCATATGGCATTCGCATTCTCATATAGTATTTGCATATAGCATTTGCATATGGCATTTCGCATACGGCGCTTGGGATATGACGTTCGTATATGGCAATTCGAACATTCGCATATAACAGAGCGCATATGACATCCACAAAATGACACTTCGCGTATGACATTCAAATATGGCACTTCGCGTATGACCTTCACATAACGTCACTTCACAAATGGTGCTTCGCGTATGACGCTCATATAAAGGCATTCGTATTATGCCAATTGTGGCACTCACGTCTCTGCAGTGTGTTTGTACTAGGTTCCTCAAAATATTGTTATACAGTTCATTTTGCCGTATTTTCTTGCTATGCTCTGATTATAAAAATAGACAAACGATTTTAACACTTCACTACTGTACCTGTACAAAGATCTCAGGTGTGGAAAGATCACAAATAAAGTTGACGAATATACAACAAAATGTCACTTAAAACTCATATCACCCTGTGCATCCGCACAGTCTTGTCAGAGCAGTTGTTAACCTCGGATATCTTCTATGGATCCGGAGCAAATCTAGTCGAACTGCGTAAGCGGACCTCAGTTTTCGTTGGTCGCACTTGCCAGTTTATGTTTTTTTCCATGAGCTGGTTTTAATAGCAGTCTTTAGTTCGCCGAACCGAGTAAGATGTCAAGGTTCGAGTCTTATACGAGCAGCTATGTCCCAGATTAATCTATGCATTTGCGCAGTCTAATCAGGCAATCACCGCCCGCTTGCAGAATAACCGGAGGCTACAGGCTGTATTAACAGAGAGCAAAGCTCCTGATAAGACTGCGCATGCGCATGAGCATTAAATCTGAACCTGTTTGAAGCATGTGCGGACAGCAAATGCCCACATCAGACTGCGCATCTGCACAGTCTGATCTGGGCCTTCGCTGTCCGCTTACAGAATTATTTGACGCTGTAGAATATATAAGACAACCCTCTTTATACCGACACTCGATACAACGACAAAATTCGTTATAATGACAATTTGACTGTCACGATACCTTCGCTTAAGAGGTAACAATTAGTCACAAATTTTGCGAGAATATTTTACAGGTAAACCTGTGCTGTGCAAGCACCTTAGGGAAGGCTAAAAAGTGGTTGCTTAATACAGGTACTGGCCGAATACGGGTTAATTTACATTTTCTTTCTTTTTATGAGGGACCTGAAAAATCAACTGCTAAATACAGCTGATTGCTTTATACATGTGATCTTTAAGACAGGTTTAATACTTTAATGGCACATGTTTTGGGCATTTGTTAGAATCGCCTCAGTAAGGCGATTCTAACAAATATCCAAAACATATGTTCTATGAGAAAATAAGAACAAAATGAGACATTTCTTACATATCACTATGCACTATAAGTATTCTGTTCAATTGCAAATTCATTTTTATGGCAACGTCTTTGGTAACAAATTTTGTCGTTGTAACGAAGGTTCACTGTATGTGTAGCAAAATCCTTTATCAGATCATACGACCCGGACGAGGATCTTCACTGTTTGCATGTGTCCTCGAAAAACACCTTTTCTTGTGGCCCGGATCATGTATTTTCCATAAGTTCGGAAGACAATATTTCGCGTGACTCGGCACCAATTATGCGCCAATAAATCAACCTTAATCGATTTGCCTGACGCCACCACGCGCCTTTCTGGCAACACAACTGAAGCTTAACGCTAAGCATGCTAGGTAATAATTTCAGCAGACGACATTTTGAACTATCTTTCTTGTTTCTCTCAGGAAACATGTTTTGACATTTCGTGCAAGTTGTCGAGCCTATTTTCTGGGAAAATTAAGAAAGACACAATCAGTTTGTCGTCTGCTGAATTAGCCTCAGAGGAATTAACCCAGAGATCGGTAAAGTACAATGCAAAACTGTGAGGTAAGTTAACAGTGAATCTGCCGAATTCTGTCAATTACCTTTTTGTTAACGAAACAAAATCATGTTCGGTGATGAACGTTCACTAGTGATGAATTACGGACTAAGGGTTTCTTTCTTTATTTCAATATATACTGCGACACCCTCATTTTCTGAGTATTACGCGCAGGTCTTCCCGGATAAAAACCAATACTAAGCAGCGTGGATAAAATGTCTTGCTCAAGGACACAACACTTTGTGCTCGCTGGGGTCGAACCTCCCAACTAGCTAACTCAAGATCTTGAATCCAGGTACCACTGCACCATAGCGCTCCGGGTTAAAAAGCGCAGTGTCCATAATTTGTTAAATAAAAACTCTATTTACAGTTGTTGTTTTTTTTTTTTTTTAAGTTTTAACGCATTTTAACCGATTTTAAGATAAAAACCGCGGTGAAGCTGTTATCTAATGAAAACGGGTCTATCATTTACAAAATGGCCACTGTCTGGGTCCCTAAGATTCTATAACTATGATTTGTTTCTGATTTGGATTTCTATACACACGTATTTCATCGTCCTTGATGACTATACACACATATTGCATCGTCCTTGATGATCAAAGTGTTCAAAAACACTCCAGTAAACATTTTGAAGCCTACTGTCATCAGTACTTTGTTGTTGTTCTTTTCGCGTTTCACTTCTGCTCCAAATATGCCACCTAGCGACAGCAAGCTCTGTTTAGCAACACACCGCCATTTCCCACAAAGCGCTCTGTAACGCTAGCCGTATGCAGCTCCCCCTAGGTATCTTTTCTGGCAACCAATTGTTATAAAACTTAAGTCGAGCGTGACGAATGCAAAACATTACGTCAATGTAAGGTGTATAGTCTGAGCACCAGATCTAGATAAGCCAATTTTTTAAAGAAACAAAAAAATATCCACCTCAGGAGATTCCAGCAAAATGGCATGTGCGACCAACAAAGGCTCAGATCAGTATATCACAGCCTTTGCCGGTCCCTTGGACCTTCTTTTTTTTTATTTTAAGCTTCCCTTAGAAAAAGAAACTAAGCTCTAAGAGAGATTACAGTATCAGAAAAACAGAAATGATACAAAAGATTCACATCCAACCAACTAAAAAACAGTTGAGCCAACAGGAGAAATCCAACAAAATGGCATGGGCGACCAGCAAAGGCTCAGATCAGCCTGCGCATACGCGCAGTCTGATCATAGCCCTTGCTGGTCGCTTGGACCTTCTTTCTATTGTAAGCTACCCTTAGAAAAAGAAACTAAGCCTCTAAGCTAAAAGGGCTGCTGCACAGGTTGATTTTTAGTCTAACTTGTCAGAATGCCAATTTTTGGAAATCTCATGCTGTAGCTTAATATTGATATTTTCCTTATCATATTATATAGAGCATTGTGGGGGTGGGCGGGTGTGGCAAAGGTGTCGTGTATCTTACGTCACTGGGGCGTCCAACTGATATTGGTTTACAGCTGGGCAAGGCCTGCTATGCTTGTTGAAGGTAAGGGTAGAGGGTGGTGGTGGTGGTGGTGGTGGGGGGGGGGGGTATTTCTTCTGTTTCTTCACTTTCATTCCTGTTCTCTTTCTTCCCTGTCCCTCTCTTTCATCTCCTGTACTACCTCTTCTATCCCTTTTTCTCCCTTTCTCTGGGACACGACACAAAATGACCCACAAGGGTTGACGTGTTGTTAAACCCTAACACAATGAAAAATATAGAGCATTGTAAGCAATGAATTTTCACCATAGAATTTGGCAAATGAGGAAGAGTTTAGTTACCAAGCTAATTCCCAGCAGGCACACAACGTTTATCCTACCCGGGTTCGATAAAAATCGATAATACTAACGTGTTTGATGTGCACAGGTTGTATAGGACGTCACGTACGTTGTCGTTAAGGTTGACGTCACTTAACTTAATGACATCATTAAACGTCAGTAATGCCATCACAATATGACGGACGAAAGCAATCAAAGTGACTGCGTTATTAAAAATCCACGTCAGAAATGAAAGGTATGCAAGAAAAAGAATCTTAGATGGGTGTGAGGGATAAAGAGAAAAATTCGTCCTTCGAGATCACAGTCTGGAATCACTCGACAAGCCTATTGATGCCAGACAGTGACCCTCGGGACGGATTTTTCTGTCCATCCCTCAACCCTGTACGTTAGGGCGCAGCAGGGCATATAAATTGTGGATTACAAAAGAACCAAAAGTTGCCTTACATGAAATTCTGAAACACCAACTTGCTCTTTATCCACATTAATCATGATAGAGGGTCAGTAAACTACATCCATCGTCCCAAAATTTCTTCCACTCATCCAATATCACGACCTGCAGCATTCTTAAAGTAGGACCGTAGATCTACAAAGCAATCGACCCGCTGACTTATCTGTAAAGACGAAATCTAGAAACACTGAATTCAATTTTTCCTCTAAAGGATTGCATCATTGTAATCTAAATGTAAGACACAGACGAACTCGTCAAACTCCGTGTATCTATGACAATAGATAAGTGTCCAGACATACTTGGTATATGTGAAATGCTTCTAAAACGAAGTATTTATGATTGCCAGGTGATTTCCGATGGTTTCAGTCTTCTGAGAAAGGATAGATCTGATTCTCAGAATAAATCCGGTGGTAGTCTAGTATTATATTATAGAAAGTCAATTGCAGACGCAGCTTTGATTTAGAATTCTCAGAAATCGAGGCAATGTGGACAGAATTTACTTTACCAAGTGCTAAGCCATTTGTTGTTTGCACAGTATATAGCCCACCAAATGCGCAATCCGAGTAAATCGAACTGTTTGAGACAGAGTTGTCCATCGCACCGACCACTGGTCTTGAAATCATCTTAATTCGTGATTTTAAAATCGATTAAAAGTCCTATGCAAACAAAAAGTGGCTTACTATAATTCAGCTTTTTTTTATCTTTTCTCAGCCCGTAACCGAGCTGACGCGAATCACGGAAACAACTGCTACAATTATTGACCACGTCTATTCTTATCACCTGGAAAATAATGCCGAATGCTTCATTTCTCAGTTTTCAGTCATTGACCATTTTCCGACCTGTGTTACAAGAAAATAAATTTCAAAATTATAAAAACGATCACATCACCACATCGTATCGTCGTTTGAAGAAGTTTGATAACACTTTACTTCTGAATAATCCTCAAAATGATCTTAATTTGGTCTTTGCTAATTTCTGAAATGTGGATGAAGATTTTTCGACATGACATGACATCAGATAATAATGAGACATTTAGACAACCAAGCACCTATTAAAAGTAAAAGGGTAAAAGGGTAAAATTTAAGTGCAAATTTAACAGCAAATGCCGAAAACAATGGTAGAATACAAGCGATACCGCAATAAAACTCGAGAACTGATACGGTCAGTTAAACGAAAACATTATTTTTCTGATTCGATCACTAATACTAATGACTCTAAATTCATTTGGAAGCATTTACATTTCGTAAATAACAATACAACAGACTCATCAAAAACCCAGCCAGATGAGTTGGTTGATAATGGCAAAAAAAAAAAAAATAACGCATCTCGGAACGTAGCTGCTAAGTTCAATGGATATTTTTTATCCATTGCCGATATTTTGAGCAAAAATTCAGATGAGTCGCCTAATTCTGAAAAAAAAAGTCATTTCACTGATAGTAGAATCTCAGAAGATACACGTTTATATTCCACCTGTCACATGCGTCCAAGATTTATCTTTCATCGACAAAAAAAGGTAAGAGAAAAGTCCAGGGAGTGCCACAATCACAAACCGCAGCCTTCCCAGACCCCAAGAGGAAGAGGAACCGACAAATCTAAACAAGCACAAACAGAACAAACGTACGAAAAGCACTAAGATTAGCTCTCTTCCCCAAGCGAGGTAATCGCAATATTAAAAGGACTGAAAAACACAAGAACAAAATGACACACGGAAAGACATACAACAAATCGCCTCGTAGAATAAACCACAAAGCAACAAAGAGTAAGACTAATACCGGGACCACCGCCTTAGAACGGTCGGTAGAGCAAACCACCGGGGGGTTTAAAGCACTTTTACAGCTAGCTAGCTTCACCCTGGGTCCCGATGCTACTCTTAATACAGAAATACATAAAAATTCGGTTCGCATAAAGGCTCCCAACTCAGTCAATGCATCAAAGCGAAAACATAAAAATCAAATTAATCACTATAATAAACAAAGACGAGTACTCATGGCTAATTCTACTGTATGCCAGAGTAAATGAAAACCAATAGTTGAACCACGGCGGGCTAAGCCAAAGACATATCGTCAAGCCCCAACCCACTGGTTAAAGTTTTACGAAGAGGCCGTCATTGAGTCTGAGGCCCGAACCGCCGTCGTGCAATTAAAGAGTGAAGCATAGCCATCAACAATGATTGGGTTAACAACTAGGCATGCAGTCTGCCGCATAATAACCAGGCTATAGCCAATTCTTTTATAACGGTTAATAAGTTTTCTGAATTGCTCCGAAAAGTTAGATTTACCTACAATTTTTCTAAATCTGTACACTAAGTCACCGTAAAATTCGGGTTCCGATATACCTTGTTGGAGAAATGTTTTCAGACTGACGCTATATTTTTCTAATAAGGCTCTGTGTCCGCGATAAAATTTCGAAAACGCCTTACGAAGTTTAAAATAACGATAGCCCTGCCTAAGAAGTTTGGCAGTAAGGGCTTTATTACGATAGTTAAAATCATTAAGATTTGAAGAAGCTCTGGCGAATCTTATAAGTTGAGATATGTATACCCCATATGAGGTACGCCGGGGGACATCGCCATCCAGAAAAGGGAAATTGACTATATTCGACAGAAGGCCCCGTGTGAAATATGATGAAAATTGCTCAAGCAGTTTCAGAGAAGAAGACATTTAAAATTTACACAATCTTATACACATATATACAGCCCTGGGGCAAGAGAGATAACCCTCAAGGGACAAAATTTTGATTATAACTAAAATGTTTTACTATTTTATTCACACATTGTAAGTTTCAGCCGTAGGTCTTTAATGCATTTTGAGAAAATGACTTTTCAACATTTTCCCCATACAAATCCATGGGGACACAAATTTGACCTTGCCGTGAAAAGGTCAAAGCACAACTTATGATCATCATTTGAACAAACTTGGTAGATCTTGAGTCCTCGATGCTATATATATACTAAGATTTAGCCTTGAAGCTTTCTTGGTTCTGATGAAGATGTTTTACCATATATGGGCGTGGCGGCCATCTTAACAGACCATGATCATTTGTTCAAATCTTTTATCCCCCTTTAACAGAGGGCACCACATGAAGTTTGACGAAAATTGGCCCAGGGGTTTCAGAGGAGGTCGTTCAAAGGTACGGACGACGGGCGGACGACGGACGGACGACGGACGGCATGTGATCACTATAGCTCACCCTGAGCCTTCCGCCCAGGTGAGCTAAACAACTCCACTTACTCGTATATAAATTCAGTTCAAACGTTCTACGATGGTTAGAGTCATATCTAAATTGTCGTCAGCAAGCTATAGTGATCGATATAGGTATCACCGAATTTGTCAGGTCCGCTCCGGAGTTCCTCCAAGGGTCTATTCTCGGCCCAGTCCTATTGCTCTTGTTCATTAATGACTTACCACTGTTTCTTAGGTATTGCAATTAAGACTTCTATGCCGATGACACAACATTTCATATTCATTGCAAAGACAAACTTACTATTGCAAATTATTTACAATCAGACTTCAATGAAGCGAAATAATATAGCAAATGTAACAAAATTTATATTCATTATAAAAAAAAAAACAACATCATACATAACTCTAGGCTCAAGATACCGATTAAATGGCTCCCATCTATTAACCAGTGACGCGGATAATATAAGAATTAAGCAAGTCTTTGATCAAAAGCTCCTGGGACTCCATATCGGTGAGAATTTAAATTGGTGTTCTCGTATAGATCAACTTTGTAAAACTTCTAAAAACAGTCTCTACTGCGACAACTGTCTGACTATGCCCCCATTCACGTCCAGAAATTATTCTGCCAGGGTTATTTTTTTTCCTTCACTTGACTATGGTTCCGTTATCTGGGGCTCATCTTCTGCGATAAACATTGAATGACTAACAAAACTACAGAAGCGATCTGCGCGAATAATTCTTAACGCCGAATTCGATGCCCCATCCTCTATTACATTTCAGCAAGTTAGTTCGCTCCCCTGGGGGAGTACAATCAAGTATAATAAAGCAGTGCTTACCCATAAAGCATTAAACAATATTATTCCTGAATATATTACTAAATTATTAACACATATGTCGCAGACTCACTCTTTAAACCTGAGATCTGGAGAAAATGGCGCACTATACGTACCTCTGTCACGCAAGACTCTATAAAGCAGTGTGTTTTCATGCTCGGCTCCCAGGTTAAGGAATTCTCTGCTTCATGCGATCAGATACTGTAAGTCATTAAATATTTTAAGAAAAGTGTAAATCCCCTGTGTTAGGCATCATTAGAAAATGGTAGCATTTTTTAGTTCTATTATTACCTTTGACATCTGTGAATTTGTTCGATGGTGTATGTGCCAGCAGTCGGTCCTGCACACTTTGGAGTCTCTTCAGCCTTAGGCATACAGTTCCCCGAGAGAGGGGCGATGGTGCGTGAGGAAGTAGGTGACTGGTTCGTTCGTCGTGCTCCTTTTGTGTGTATGACTGATGCCGTGTTATCACTTTTGCATCCTCGAGCAGTTACATTGCCAAGATTTAATATTTAGGATGAATGCTGTGATAGCCGAGTTCGTCGTTCTGAATTATATACAGCCTGTCCGATGTTTAAATTATGCATTTTAAAATTGTCTGTGAGATATCTTAATAGTTCGACATCTGATACACATTCCATACTTATTCTTTATTTACAGTTTACTCGGTCTTTTCTAAGATATTTTAAATTTTAAATTTTAATTTGGAATTGCCTATCAGGTGTCCAAATTTTAAGATTTCACCATTTCATAGTGATTTTATCTCAACTTTTACTGTTTATAGGTGTAGATATGTTGTATGTTTTTTTCATTTTTTTTTTTTTTTTTTTTTTTTTATTCTTTTTTATTGTTTGTATTTTTAGCTTTTACAGAAGGCTACAACTTAGACTAGCTATTATAGGTAGTTCTGTCACCCTCTTTAAACATTGTATATGCAAATAAGTAAAATAAACACCCATCTATCTATCTATCTATCTATCTATTACAGTGTTATGTGTGTACTCACCAGAGAAGGAGCAGGAGATTCGAGAAGAAACGGTGGAGTCGCCAAAATACAATTCTCTCTCCAGGCCATCCGCCACAACAAACATCACTGTTGGAGTTACTTTTCTGTCCATTGATGAGCTTGTATGTATTCCAGAAACCTTCAGTATTGCAAGAACGTAATTTCAATGTGGCATACAGTGCTGTAGCCAGAAGTGAATTATTTTTACGCACACCCAAGAAAAATCTGAAAAAGAAAAATCTATTCTCAGTATTGCTCCCAAAATGGGGACTACTCTTAAAAGCAAGAATTTGCTCCCTGTGGGAGCAAATTCTTTCCTTTAAGAGTAGCTACTATGATAAAGAAAGAAATGTTAGGTGATCTCGCTTTATTGCAAATATATTTTTCTTTACGCGCAAGCGTGATGTGCCTAATGAGCCATACGCCTATTTTTTTTTTTTTTTTTTTTTTTTGAGTTGATGGTTCAGATGTCTTGCTTATGAGATATGACTTCCTCTCTTGTGTGCTTTCTGTTTGAACGCTTTAAGAGATCGACATCAAAGACGGAATACAAATATAAAAAATATATAGCGTTCGGTATCATACTGCACAATTGAAATATTAGATCCAGTATGCCCTAAAAGCGTCAGCCATAACAAAAACAGTCGGCATTCGTATTGTTTTGTTCAGTTTTTCTGAGAAAATGAGTCTCTGCTGCAGTTCTTCTTTGTGAGTCTGTGGTTTCATATGTGGCGTTTGTGTTGTCCTTATTTGTTCCTCATCTCTCCTTCCATTTGGTGCCTCGGGAGGGCCGTGTATTGTAATTGTAGAATTTCTTGTGTATCTTTACTTAGAAGCTTGACATTTCATGCAAAGCGTCCGATGGACAAACGATTCATGTATAATATTAAACTTACTTTCTCGGAAAAGTACTTAAGTAAAACAAAAGATAGAATTTAGTTTGCTGACACTTTGAATGACGCGTTAAGGGTTAAACAGTTTGCACACTTCCAGATAGCATTCTTCTTAAATATATATCGATATAGATTTAAAGGCTCCATATTCCTTAAAAAAGACATTTTATTATCCAAGAAAGGTTTAATAAACTGACATATGGTATTAATACAATCATAAAATGTGGCAGTCTGTAAAATTTCAGTTAGTCTCTCGTTCTTGAAATGAAATGATTTTTTATCGTATCTCCGAATTAATGTTGCCAACATTAATTCGGAGATACGATAAAAAATCGTTTCATTTTGATCCAGTTAAAAAAAAAGAGACTAACTGAATTTTCACAGGCTGCCAGATACCACATTTTATGATCATAATAATACTATATATCAATTTATTAAACTTTTCTTGGGTAAAAAAAAATGTCTATTTTTTTAGGAATATGCTGTCTTTTAAGCAGACTGTTAACCACTGTTACAATTGTTTTACGCATGGCATTGTCAACTTTTCATTTTTTTCATTGTAGAACCTTCCAGAGCAAAAGTTCGCAGCAGCAGGTTGGATTACAGTGGTATGTTTCTGATATGTTTTCTTAACTTTGCTTTGTAAGAGATTGTAACTTGAAAACTTCACGGATGCTTATTTTCGTGAGATAGAGTAAAAGGAATCATTCCTTAAGTTTGGAATTTGCATTTCATTGAATGATTGATTTAAGTTCTAACCCTTTTCGTTAGAGTTTTATTTTCCGCGATATTTCATTTTCCGCAATATTTCTCAAATCTCAATGGAACTTTCTCGAAAATAAAGATTACAAATAGCTCCGAATTAACAGTAAATGTATTCTTAATAAATTAAAACCTCAGTGACTCGAACATCTTTTAATCCATGCAAGTTTATTCGAGAGATGGGTAGTTTGAGCCACTGAGGGTTAATCATGGTGCCAAGTCAGGAAGCAAATGGTGATAATTTAGTGAACTATTTTTAATCTTCTATAAAATAATGGTATATTGAGTGTACTCATTAGAATCGCCTCAATGAGGCGTTTCTAATGAGTACAAACAACATACACGTTCATGATAAAATAAGAAAAATTCTTCGAAATATTTGTTTTCTTGAACTATCGGAAGAATTTCGTAGGGACTCAAAAACGACTTCGAATAAGCCATGATAAAGGAACCATCGGGGTTCGAGCTATTGAATTTCGACTGCATAAAGATCCGCCCAAAACGGGTTGGCGGTAAACCATAATTATTACCGTACTTATGTTTGATGTGGATCTGATTGTATCAGTTCCTGAGTCCTTTATTTATTTTACACTAAATATCGGGACACCCTAGCGGCTCAACATTTTTTTTTTTTTTTTTTTTTTTTTTTTTTTTTTGGGGGGGGGGGGGGGGGGGGTACTTGTGCCATTTTATTTTGTCCTCGTATTCTCTTGGTGCTTTAGGAAGTCTGTGGTTCGATATTTAGTCTTTCCCGTGCAACTTATTTATTTTCTTACATACGAACCAGCGCATGACAAAACCTACAAAGATTCAAATCAGCCTGTATACCCCTGATCTGAGTCTTCGCTGTTCGCATAAGTTTTATTGTAGGTTTTGCCGTGCGCTGTCTCAAATTATTAAAACGTGCATTATTTGTTGATGTAATTAAACACTGCTGGTCGATTACGACACAGTGCCCATCCTGATCAGACGCCGCGTTTGGCAACATCTCATTTAGGCTTACACTGTATTCTCAGGCCTGTCATTCCAATGTTCAAGATAACTACGGTATAGCGAATCGCTTATGAAACAAATAAACTGATGTTCGATTTTAGCTCGGTGCCACCAAAAATGTCTTTCATGTTGCAACAAATTAACAGTATGTTTATCTTTTACAGATCTAGCAATCACACTAAGAATACACTTTCTAAATCTCTTTCTCTCCCTCTTTCCCAACCCCCACCGACCCAACACCCACCCCTCCCCCGCACCTCTCTCTCTCTCTCTCTCTCTCTTATAATGCATAATGTTCCGTTATTCCTTTATACGATCTTAGTTTTTCATTGCATGGCCGTTTCCCTACACAGCGAACGACAGAAAGAAAGGAAGAACTTATTTATTTGATTACTGAATTAAAGCAAATTTGCATATATTGACATATCTTCATTTGACTATAGTTTCTCTTAGTAAACTAACCACCTGACTAACTGACTGTGGAAATAGAGCAATAAATAAGTATACTTTTACCAACAGGAGTGGCACGATCCCCGACTAGCATGGCAAGCGTCAGACAAGGATGATATCGAGATTATTTTCGCCGAGCCTGACACGATCTGGAAACCTGAACTTGTCGTCGATAACTCGTAAGATATTAAACAAGCCCTAGCCAAACCCACACAATAAGTAGTTATACTTTCTCACATCCTAGGACAAAAAGCTATGACTCTTGTTCGTGCGAGCAACAGAGACTGATTATACTACTGAGATGACGTGTTTTAATATTCTGTGTCCTGATCAGTGTTTGACATTCTAGCTGACAGAGCCGATCTACACAGTATACATGTAGCCTAAACCTTTCATTGAATCTACTGCTTTCCTGAAACCGCTTATCTTTTAAACTTAGGAAATTCTTTGGGAACAAGCATCTAGGATGGCCGCTGTGTATATGGTTAAAGAATTTAGATAACTTTTCCGAAACTATCAGCCCAATTGAAAATTGCACTCGGACCTTCTTTTAGTCTGGAGAATCCCAAAAAGGTAACTGGCAAACAGTGCAGACACAGATCAGACGCCGCATGCGGCGTATGATAAGGGCCTCCACTGTTTGCAAATAGTTTAGCCATTTTTCTCTAGCTATTTCTAAATCACATAGCCTGACATACCTAAAATTGAAATTAGACTCTTCCAATATTTAGTGTGGGGGAGTTTATTCAGTCTAAATCTGTGAAACGTATCCATCATGGTGTCCATTGCCATATCTATATATGTTCAAGGTTTCAAAACACTTTACAAAACACTGAGCACCGATTCCTAGACATTTCAAGTTTGCGAACATTACCAGACGCCGCGATTCGACTTATTTAATAATATAGGGATCAAACATGGTTTTTCATACATTAACATTCGCCAGGTCTCGTGGGAGGTGTTGAAAACCGAGGCCGAAGGCCGCGGTTTTCAACACCTCCCAAGGGACCTGGCGAATGTTAATGCATTGAAAAACCATGTTCGATCGCTATTATTGCATAAACACTGAAAACATTTGCTACATTTCGCATTATTTCTTGCACTATTTTGTTTCGCCTTTTCACCGATGTCGCGCGAACGCTATTTCCACGGACTATGCTCGTTCTGGGGCAAGGCAGTACACATCTCGTGACGGCAGCAATTCTGTGGCCCCGGTATGAGCATATTGAAAGTTGCGTAGCCGTGCATTAACAGTTCGTGAATTGCTTTGTTAATACACGGCTTTTCGCCGGTTAATGCACGGCTGTTAATAACGTGCGGCACTGCTTTTTATGCAATAATAGGGAATAAACAGCTGTTCTGTTTGTAAGCTGGTAGAGGTATTCAATACATATCGAAATACAACAGCAATCATTTGAAAGTGTGTATTGTTTTGAAAATAAGCTGTGCATTTATTCTCTAAAATGCTTCCAAAATAACTTAGAAATCATATGTTCATTCATGTATACATGCACTTGTTAATCTTTTTTCACGCACTCGTTTATTTACTTTTATGATAACGTTACTTTCAGATATATGTCTAACAAATTTGAGGCATGTCATGAGCAAAGGTGTCTTCAGAGCATATGCTTACAGTTAAGGTCAAACTCAGCCAACGAAGAAGCACAATCTGATATTATCATACGATCTATAAATAAACGATCTTTCATTGGCTCGGACGTGCTTCCAGCCCAGTATATATTTTGTGATATTGACTAGCTTGCACGAGAAAAGTGGCGTCATTCGCGTGCAAGCCAGTCAATATCGTTTTGATAACGTCGCCAGTAGTGACGCCGACGTCTACGCGCGTGTTTTGTATTAATGGTGTCTGACCTTGATTGTTATTGCCACAATCATCAATATAAATGACAAGCTATATAATAAAACAATTGTTGACTATTTAGGTATTGGATATGACTAAGATATCCGCCATCGAATACAAATATTGACCTTGGCTGTCGCCTCGGTCAATATTGGTATTACGAGGTGGATATCAAGTCATTTCTTATACATAAATAGTCAATAATTGTATAATGTCTGTTGCTGCACATTTATACATTGTATAGCATCCATTGATTCTGTAAGCGGACAGTAACTGCACTGATCAGACATGGCGGATGTCTGACATAGGCCTTCACTATCCGCAGCTGAAGAGATTTTTTTTTCTCATGGCGCGGCTTACTATATATTCCAGTATTGAAGAACTTGGTGTGATCAGTGGTGAAAACGTGTTGATGAAAGTACATCATGATGGCCGTGTTGCCTGGGAACCTCCAATGATGTATATTGTTCACTGTGAAGTAAGATCTATTTACTTATTGTGTTTAAGGATGAGTGTTTTGAAAGATAGGTACATTCAGGGAGGAGGAGAAAAGCTGGCTCATAAAAATGTGAAGATGCATAGAGGACATAGAAGTGATCGGATTTGACAAAAATAAGTTCTGTAGGTACAATGGGTCACATAACTAAGGACATTTTTGGGAGTGTAGTTGTCCGGCTGATTGTGTTTTTACCAAATTATATAATTTCTATTGTTTTGTCTGCGTGAAACAGTTGCGTTTACATTATATGACTATAGAACTGAAAATGAATGTTTCATCAGTTACATATAATACATATGTTGCGCCATGCGAAACCTGTCTTCGGGCATATGCGAAATGCGAAGGCCCAGATCAGCCTGCGCATCCGCGCAGTCAGATCAGGGCCTTCGCTATCCGCTCACAGAATCATTTGACACTATAGAATACAGAGGGCAAATGCCCGGATGAGACTGCGCATGCGCGGTATGAATCTGAATCTGTGCATTTTGCGCATGTTCGAAGACACATTTTTGCTTGACACGGCCCATATATTGTTGAATCATCGTGGTAGATGAATATGTATGTTCTACGTATTGTTGGAACTATTCGTATGTAGTAATTTTAATATTTTCAGAGAAGTTCTTTAGTTATCAGATGACTTAATTAATAAGATTTAAATGTCTGAATTACTGGTTGAAAATTGCATTGCTAATTATGTATCCATCAGAGCTGGAGCGTTATAAACAAAACTCTGTTGTTTTACAGATTACTTAACGTATTTTATAGATTGACGTCACTTACTATCCTTATGACCAGCAAAAGTGTGGTGTTGAACTTACAAGCTGGGGATTCTCTACAAACGAACTTGGATTATACCACCTTTTTGATGGTGTAAACCTAGAAGATTACAGGTATGGACTAGAAAAGCTAAGGGAAAGCCAGAAGGTTGATTAAGACAGAACTGTTGCTTGCTTAACACAGGTAAAATAAATAAGAGAACGCAAGAACTGATATACTTAGATCCACATCGAATCTCCAACACCAAAGGGAAAGACAGACAAATACAATAAAGCAGCCACAAAATGAACAGATGGTAAGCAGAGTTGGCAACTCTTTCCCAAACAGGTGGGATCTCTGTTACCCAAAATGAACTGAATATATAATCAACTTACATAATTGTTAAAACAAAAAAAAAAAAAAAAAAAAAAAAAAAAAACATTAGAAAGTGAAAGACTACATAACAATTAACAAAACGTACAACAATGAAAGTACCGCCTTAGAACGGTCAGTAAATTCACATTAATTTGACTTTTAAGGGATGAAAATATGGTCTTTTAGAAGAAGTGATTGCTTAATACAGGTAAGTTTGTCTGTACATGTGTACAACGTAGGCACATACGTGTATTCTGTATTTTACTGCATCGCATCTCAGCAACCGATGGACTATAAAGTGTTGTTAACCTTGGTCCTGCTGGTTGCGGGTCTTTTAGAAGAAGTGATTGCTTAATACAGGTAAGTTTGTCTGTACATGTGTACAACGTAGGCACATACGTGTATTCTGTATTTTACTGCATCGCATCTCAGCAACCGATGGACTATAAAGTGTTGTTAACCTTGATCCTGCTGGTTGCGGGTCTTTTAGAAGAAGTGATTGCTTACTACAGGTAAGTTTGTCTGTACATGTGTACAACGTAGGCACATACGTGTATTCTGTATTTTACTGCATCGCATCTCAGCAATCGATGGACTATAAAGTGTTGTTAACCTTGGTCCTGCTGGTTGCGGATATGTCTTGCTTTTGCAAAAGTGTAGATCCAGATCAGTTGGCTCTTCATATGCCAACTGGTCTGGATCTGCACTGTTTGTCATTCATTAGGTGAATTTATATCAACAATCTAGATCAAGTACTCGGATTGGCTGACAGATAGAAGTAGACGTGGCATCTTAATTTATTCAGCATGATAAGGTTAAAAAGTAAGTTGACGAAACTGAAACTATCACCTCGGTTGTGATATTTGGTGAACGTTTTAAGACCGAGATATCTATTCCAGAATTTACCATCCTTGAATTTTTTTTTCATTTTCTCTGAACTTTTCCATCTTTAGGGACAAGTCTGGTTAGGGGCATAGTGATTAAAACGCACACACTGTCTCTTACCTGTTGTATCGCATGTCAAAATATCCTGTCAGCTTTCGAAATCTTGTCAGTGCCACAGCAATGTGAAACAGATTGAATAAGTTCTCCACCAAAAATACCAAAAATACTTGAAATGAGTCTGAAGTCTACATACCAAAATCGTATTTCGGAAAACCACAAAGTCGATATACCCAAAGTCAAAATTAGGAATGTTCAGACAAACATGGACCCAAAGTAAATGCGAAGTAATCAGGCGTCCACGCAAAGTAAGCATCACTTGGTAAGCATGCTTCGCCCACCATGCCAATCAACTTGAAAATACGGGGTGTCTGGGTTTAGGAAGTTTTTTTTTTAATGGCTTGTCCGTGGCAAAAACATCAGACATGTCTTGAAACAGCCACATTGTAGGGACTGACAAGGTCATGACGCCTCCCATAGAACTTTTTAAATGTCGATATCACTTTTGTTCTTTGACATCCCTACATCAAGTCTTGAAAGTAACTTACATACTTCGAAATATTAGCTAAATCGTATTTAAGACAGGTACCAAAATCCTATTTCGGAAAATCATAAAGTCGATATACACAAAGGCAAAATTGGGAATGTTCAGACAGACAGACATGGACACAAAAATAAATGGGATGTAACCAGGCGTCTACGCAAAGTAAGCATTACTTGTATCTCGGCTGTGGCAAAACCATAAGATCGGGAAACAGCCATATTGTCAATGGGATTGACATTGTTATGATGCCTTCCATAGAACTTCTTTAGTGTTGACACCAGTTTCTTCGATATCCCTAAATCAAATCTTGTGGTGAGCAGTCTTGAAAGTAAGGGAACCATCTAACCTACTTCGAAATATTATCTTCGCTGTATTTCAGAGAAAATGGTCAGTGGGAAGTGGTTTCGTCCGATGTTTCAGCATCCGAAATCAAGGAGACGAAAAAGGGGGTGATAAAAAAATATTCTAAACTTCAGTTTTGGATATACGTGAAGAGACGCGATGCGTTCTACAACGTTAACGTAATGCTGCCAATAGTCCTGTCTTCGTTTCTGGTGACATTGGTTTTCGTGGTTCCTGTGGAGTGTGGAGAGAAACTGTCGTATACTCTGACTATTCTGTTGACCATTGCCGTTTTCTTAACCATTATAGGAGAGACACTGCCAGCTATTTCGCTCACAACGTCCATTCTAGGTAATACATTGTATATTTGAACAGCAACGTCAGAAAACCTGCCCTCGGACATGTGCGTCCAGCGAAGATTCAGATCAGCCTGCGCATTTGCGCAGTCTGATCAGATTCTTCCCTGGACGCATTTTGGATAACTAAGGATGCAGAGTTTCTTCATGCAGAAAACGAGGACTCTGATGAGACTGCGCGGATGCGCAGGCTGATTTGAGTCTTCGTTGGGCGCGTATGTCAGAATGTATGTTTTCTAAGGTTGTGGTTTATATTTTGCAGATTCACAGTGCAGATTATATTTTCATTTCCTTTGGGATCATTGGGCCCATTGTGGTATCTTTGAAAATGGAGTGCATGTTCTGCTCATGTGTAAGCTGGAGGGCCTAAGCAGTGTTCCAAACTTCATTGCTGCTTATGAAGAGTCACAATAAAACCGAGACTCCTATTTTCTATCTATAATGTGATCTTTGTTTCCGAAGGCAATGTTTTAGACTTTTATTATTTTAATATCAGCTTACTAGCAAACATTAGAGCGCAGAGTTTCTGAGCAAATATAAGGAAACCAGTAGTTTAATCCTCTCATTTTTTGTCATCAGCTTTGAAAGTAGGTTAACCCTTGTCCTGCTGAACCCGGATATACCCTGCCTTTGCAAACAGTATAGATCCAGAACAGTTGGCTTCTGAAGAAGCCAATGGTTCTGGATCTGCACTGTTTGCCATTAAGTATGTGAATGTATAGCAACATTCCGGATCAAGTAATCTGATCGGCTGAATAGAAGTGGGTGTGGCATCTTAATTTATTCAGGAGGAAAAGGATTTAGAGAAATTCTAACAAGAATGACCCTTGGCAGCAATAAATATACTAACAAAACTGAAAACAGTCAATTAAGAAGTGTCAAACCAATTGCAATTACAAAATTATGGGGCTCAGTCGCAATCTGAAGCCATTGCAAAATATCTTATATTGGACCACAATGGACCCGACCATAGACAGTAATAGTCAAACCAACCTCCTGAAAACAGACTGAAGAAGGAGTCGTCGTTTATTCTGAGGCTTGTCTCACTGTCATGCATTTAAACAAAGAAGTTATCAACCACAACTGTGTGAACAACCATCCAGTTTGCCGCATGACAGTCATTGTCATAACCTACCTTTGTTGTAACGATTGACAGTTTTTATCCCCACGCTTTTCAAAAAGCGATAGGGATATTGTTGACGCCTCCATCCGTCCAGCCGTCCGTCAAGCTATCTCCTCTTAAACCACTGATCGGAATTCTGCCAAACTTGCTACATCACTTCCCTTACCAACATTATTTTTCCTTACGTCTGTCCCTCTGTCCGTCATGCTATCTCCTCCTAAACCACTAATCGGAATTCTACCAAACTTGCTACATCACTTCCCTTACCAACATTATTTTTCCTTACGTCTGTCCCTCTGTCCGTCATGCTATCTCCTCCTAAACCACTGATCGGAATTCTACCAAACTTGCTACATCACTTCCCTTACCAACATTATTTTTCCTTACGTCTGTCCCTCTGTCCGTCATGCTATCTCCTCCTAAACCACTGATCGGAATTCTACCAAACTTGCTACATCACTTCCCTTACCAACATTATTTTTCCTTACGTCTGTCCCTCTGTCCGTCATGCTATCTCCTCCTAAATCACTGGGTGGAATTCAGCCAAACTTGCTACATCACTTCCCTCATGGTAAGGGTGTGCGAGAGCAACATTATTTTTCCTTGCGTCCGTCCGCTATCTCCTCCTAAACCATTGGCCGAATTTTCTCAAGTTTGAACATGACCTCCCCTCATGGTAAGGGTGGTGGAGAGCAAGTCCTCCGTCCGTCATTCTATTAGCAACTTTAGCAACGAGCGTGGGGATTTGAGATGGCGCGCCATCGACTGCGCATTCTAGTTTTGAATTGTTCTAAAGATACTTATGGTAAATGCGGCATTACGGTGACTGATAGTTGTTAAGCCACTTTTGTAAGGGAGACAAATTTTATGCTTTCCTGCTTGTTTTCCCGTGTACCAGTTCCCTTCTCAAGCGCCTTCGCTGAAAAAAAATGGCTCCTTAAGGGAGCGAATTCTTCTCTTCTATTCAGAAGGGAGGCAAAACAATTTTGACAGATGTTTCCTCATTCTCGTTAACATCTCCTGTTCCCGTTTCAGGTCTTTATCTAGCAGCCACCTTGATAGAATCCGCGGTAGCAACCCTAATGACAGTGGGAATTCTCTTCATTTATAATAAAAAGGATGAACCTAAAGTTGGCTCTCGATTCTACAACTTGTCCATGAAAGCCAGGAAACTCTGTCATTGGAAAGCTATTGGTGGCAGGAAAAAGAAGTCTACGGAAGAAGGAAATGCGGGTAAAATCGAATCGGAAGGGCCTGGCTCTGAGGATCATCTGTCTTGGGTTCAGATAGCGGAAGTTTGGGACAGATTGTGTTTTATCTTCTTTATTGTGGTCACGTTGCTCTTGAATATCATTTTCATTGCAATTCTTGCGATAGGTGGCGCCCTTATATTTTAATCCCCAAAACGCTATGCAAAATACCGTATTCGACCTAATTACCGCACTGTGCGCTTAGGTTTTTCAAAATTACTGGAATTCACTTTTGGTAAAATATGTATCTGCCTACTAAAAGGTACACTTAAAAAAGATCAGCAAAGAACTTATTAGATGATGTTTATGCCATTTTTTTCTGAATTTCTTTATAAAAGCATGTTGTGGGTACTCATTTGAATTGCATCGACAAGTCGATGCAATTCAAATGGGTACCCACAGCATATGCCTTTATAAAGAAGTAGCCAAACAGTACACTGGCTGTAATCCGAAGAGTACGGAATTGCTTGACTGTGCGCTTATAGGAGTATGTGCGGTAATTAGATCGAATACGGTATGCAATAGATGACAATTCTTGATTTTTTTTTTTTTTAGAGAAAATAAAATCTGGCATTTCGTGTTCTTTAAGGGATTACGTTTCTGAGAAAATAGGAATTGGCATTTCGTGTGAAGCAAACAATTCACATGAAATGTCAAACTTTAAAATTTTCTCTGAACACTCGAAAATTCAAAATGTCGTCTGCTGTAGTTTTCGTTAGCTCTTCAATATTTAATTCTAGTAATACTTATATTTTTTCGTTAACCCAGTTGTGCCTAGTAGACTCTCTGGTCTCGCGAATTGGACAAATTCATTTAGTGTTTCAAGCAGTGTTTCACATGTCGCAATACGGCAGTTTTCCATATTGTCTAATGGCAAACATCGCTCTTTACCATTTGCAGTCCGCTTAGTGATGTGCAGCAGAAGGCATTTATAGGATTAACCCTTAAAATGCCAAGCAAAAATTGCAGCAGACGACAGTTAATCTTTAAAGAAAAAGGTTTGACATTTCATGTGAATCGTCTATTAGACGATTCACATGAAATGTCAAGCCTTTTTTCTAAAAAAATAAAATAAAATAAAAAATAAAAAAATATTTCATACTGTCGTCTGCTGCAGTTGTAATTGAAACGTGAAGCCTGAAGCAGTTCAGATGTGGAGATATTTCTGTGCTGTTGCTTCCACATTAAATATATACAGCTTCAAACCATACATGAAATGTCAGGCTTTTTTTTTTTTTTTTTCAAAAAATATAATACAAAATATTTCAAAATGTCGTCTGCTGCAATTGCCATTGGTGCATAAAGCCTAAAGTACAGTCTAACCTCGTTATCTCGGACTCGCTTATTTCGAATTACCGCTTATCTGGAAGTGAAAATCTGGTCCCTGTTTTAACATGAAACTATGACAACAAGTAAAAAAATAATGTGGAAAAGAGGAGTTTCTCCTCTTTTCCACAGTATTTTCAGTATATCTCTATCTTCAGGAGTCAAATTACATATTCATTTGTGAAATGTGGTTGTTTATCTTTTTCCTCAACTCTGCAAATCTGATATGTCGTGATACGGTTATCTTGAAGTATTTCAGAGAGTCCTTTGGACTTCGAGATAACAAAAGTCGACTGTAGTTCAAACGTATTCCTGTGCTATTGCTTCCCTATTTAATATATACAGCTTCAAACCAAAGCTCTGAGGTCAAACATTTCAATGGTTATGATAAACAAGAAAATGAGTTTCTTTTTTTTTTTCTGTTTTAATTGACTTCTTCTCTGATGAAATAAAACTTATGAAAAGATGACCAATCACACAACATTCAACCATGTCAGGCAAACCAAACCAAAGCTCTGAGACCAAACATTTTAATGGTTATTATAAACAAGAAAATAAGTTTCATTTTTTTCTGTTTTAATTGACCGTCTTCTCTGATGAAATAAAATTTATGAAAAGATGAACACTCACACATCATTCAACCATGTCAGCCAAATCAGACTCTTGCAGTAAAAACGCAGATCAGCCAGCACATTCATGCTACCAGGTAAGGTTGGCTGATTCATAGCTCCAGATATGAGGGGATATCCACATTATATTTTTCTTATTTCTCCATGAAAACATACATTGTGGGTACTCATTAGAAGCGCCTCTGCAAGGCACTTCTAATGAGTACCCACAATATATGGGTTGCGCCAGGCAAAAAACATGTTTTTGGGCATCTATGGACAGTGAAGGCCCAGATCAGCCGTGCAGTCTGTTTGTGTTTGTATTTAGGTTTTACAGCCCAGTCAACCCAATGGGGTCATGTCAAGCACAGTCAGTTTTTGTTTGTGTTGAGGTTTTACGGCCCAGTCAACCCAATGGGGTCATGTCGAGCGCGGTCAGTTTACCTAACCACACGTTTACTGGGCAGGCTTAGTCCTCTAAGCGGTTAACCAGTATTGTGCACATTCTTTCGCCAGAAAAACACAGTTCGTTTACCTGACCACACTTTTTCTTAGGCAGGCCTAGTCCTCTAAGCGGTTAACCAGCATATTCTTTTGCCAGAAACTGACCTTCTGGAATCAACAGAAGGGAGAGAATGACCATAGAAAATAATTCATGATCGATCTCCACGAAAGAATGATGCCAGACTCTGCAGGGATCTAACCCACAATCTCCTGATCTCCAGTTGGATGTGCATCTGACTGAACCACCACGGCCTTTGTTGTCCACTAAAGAATCATTAGATTTTTGATTAATTGGGTTGAGGTTTAACACCACGTCAACCCTTGTGGGTCATTTTGTGTTGTCTCCCAGAGAAAGGGAGAAGAGAGATAGAAGAGATAGTAGAAGAGATGAAAGAGAGGGACAGGGAAGAAAGAGGAACAGACATGAAAGTGAAGAAATAGAAGAAATAAAAACATTCCCTCTCTGCCCTTACCTGCTACAAGCATAGCAGGCCTTGCCCAATTGTAAGCCAATATCAGTCGGACGCCCTGCTGACGTAAGATACACAACACCTTCGCACCACCCGACCATCCCCCAGAATCATTAGATACAACAGAATGTATCTATGGAGAGCAAATGCCCTGATGAGACTTTGCGCATGTGTGGGATAAATCTGAATCTATGCTTTTTGTGCATGATCGAAAACTTTTCGCCGCCCATATGTTTTCCTGAAGTAATAAGCAAATTTCAGTATTTTTCGGCTGAAAATTATGCTTTATCTGAAGCTATGTGATTTCTCTGATGAAATAAAACTTGTGAAATAATAAACGCTCATACAAAAATTTAGTCATCTTGGGCAAAACTGGAAGCTTACAGACATGCCCAGATCTGCTAAAACAAGCAAATTGTCTGCTATGCATGAAAATTTCAAGCCTTATTTGTTTGAAGAATGAAAAAAATAAATATTTAAGAATGTCTTCGGTTTCAGCCTCCAATTTTGCCTGAAGTGGCTCATTCACTTTCATTCATGAAAACAAAGACTGAGACATCTAATAAACTTTAAGATAAGGGGTTCTAGCATAGCTCATACCTGATGAAATGACAAATGAATTTTTGAGGAGTATTTGGTGATAATTTTCGGATAATTTTCTCCAGTTCTCCATAAAAACATATGTTGTGGGTACTCATTAGAAGTGCCTCACTGAGACTCACTTAATGAGTACCATAAAAACATTATCACCAAATACTCCTCCTTAACAATTCCTCTGAATGAAAAAAACATACATGACATGAAATATTCATAACTCCTGACACATAAGGCACCTTTTTCAACTGAAAATAATTATTTTTCTTATTTCTTCATGAAAACATATTGTGGGTACTCAGTGAGGCACTTCTAATGAGTACCCACAATATGTTTTCGTGGAGAAATAAATATAAATAATATCTGGATATCCCATAATATCTGGAGCTACGAATCCATACATAACATTAAATACAGAGGAGTTACAGAAGAAAAAAACAAGACAAAAAAAAATAAGATGACTTTTATGTACATTACCCAGCTTAACCCTTAAAATGCGAAGAAAACCTGCATCTGAAAATGTCTGTTTATGTCATCTGCAGAATATTCTTGCAAACTTTTCAAACCTATTTTTTGCATACAGGCAAACATTGTGAACCCTGAGGAGCAGTCTCATCTGAGTCCACACTGTTTACAAAAAATACTTTTAAAATCACAAGCAGATGACAAAGCAGACTACAATTTTTGTGATTGGCAGTTTAAGGGTTAAAGTACTGTATATAGCCTAAAATTCAGACATCCTAACTAGTTTTATCCTAAAATTTGAATAAGTCCCTTTGCCTTCCTGATGAAGTGTCTAAAATGCGAAAGAATACAAAAAGATATGGGCCGTGCCATGCAAAATACGTGTCTTTGGGCATATGCAGACAGCAAAAAGCTCAGATCAGTCTGCGCATCTACACAGTCTGATTAGGGCCTTTTCTGTCTACTAACAGAATCATTGGATACTACAGAATGTATGAATGGAGAGCAAAGGCTTTGATACTTTGCGCATGTGAAGGATGAGCTGATATGTCGAGGTACAAATATCTCAATTTCAGAGAGTACCCTGGACTTAAATATGAAGAGAGTCCACTGTATAAGGTCAAGATCTTTACTTTCAACCAGTAAGTTTTGCAAAAGTAAATAACAGAAAACACACAGGCTGATTAGGGCCGTCACTGTTTGCAACTGCATCAAGCAACCTTTTAGGGGAATAGATATATCTTCAGGGAAGGCAACTCAACCTAATTGCTTTTGTCTCCCTTCTGAAAAGTGGTCTAGCCTAAAAAGAAGGAATTTGCTGATGCAGTGTAGACTCTTTCAGACAAATTGTTTTGCAGGAAAGTTGTAACTCCCTTGGGTAAAATGGCAGAAAAAGTGGCAAATGTATCTAGCCCCCCATTAACCCAACCCCTCCCCTTTATTATGAAAGGACTATAATACAATGACAAAGTCATGATAGCAGTGATGATCTATAAACATGTAGAAGTATGTGATTAAAAATCTACTCTGCACAGCATTCTGTGTCATGCTGAATAAATTAAGATGCCACACCCACTTCTAATTTCCAGCCAATCAGATTACTTGATTCGAGTTTTTGATAGAAATTCACATATTTAATGACAAACAGTGCAGATCAAGATCAATTGGCTTCTTCAGAAGCCAACTGATCTGGATCTACACTGTTTGCTAAGACAGGGCATGTCGTGTTCAGCAAGAGAAAGGTGTGTACACACGACATACATTTTTACAATAAAATTAAAAAATTTCCTTATTTTTGTTTTCTGGAGTTATCAGAAGAATTTCCTAGGGACTCAAAAATAAGTTCGAATCAGCCATGGTTAAACGTCATTGGTGTTCGAGCTATCCAGGTTCAACTGTACAAACAGATAGACTACCAAACGGAAAAAGCTCAGACATGGGAATATTTACTTTTCTTCTCGTTGCAGGAAATCACTTATCTTTAAAAGAAGCCCCAAAATATTGAAAAATTTCATATACTGTATTCTGGAAGATTTCCACAGCGCCTAATTTTTCAGGTTTATTAAAATCCGCCAAATATTTTCCAAGTTTGTCCAAAATAGCAGAGACATTCACCAAACATCAAATGATAATGTCTTGCTGTAGTTACTTCCCTTAACACAAGGCGAAAAACGTCAAAAGAATACAGGTATAACCTGCAGCAAGGCTTCTGTTATGTTATCGGTAATAACCACTGAAAAAACTTCCACTAACAACAATTGATTAAAGGTTAACTTGCACCTATATCGAATATACAATAAAATAACGTTTCAATGATCATAATTTTACTTTCTTTTACACTGAACAATAGCAATCACAGTTTTTGTTTTTGTGGGTACAAGCAACCATGGAAATTAAAAACCCCGAAAACTTCTCAAGTTTTCGAAGCAAATCCGAGAAAATTTGGCGATGCAAAACTATTCCAGAATATGGTACAAGAGAATCAAATTTCTTCTTTGCGAAAGTTTTCTCCCTCTAAGATGATGGGCACAAAACCTTCAGGTTACCTACCAACCTTACAGAGTGGACAGGCTTTCAAGGGAGGGAGGTAACTCTGTCCAAACTGTTTTGCCTCCTTTCTAAAAAGGGATCTACCTCACTTGGAAAGCAAATACTTTCCTTTTAGAATAGACCCCCTTTTCAGTAGGGCTTATGTGGAGGAGAGGAAACAGGAAGTCACAGAAGTTGTCTCCCTTGTTCAAAATGGCAGAATATCTACATGTACCTAGTGTATTAAGTCTCCTTAACCAGCAAAATGAGACATATTAAGCAAGAAATGACCTTGCAAACATGGAAGGTGCAGATCAGCCTGTGCATCCTTGCTGTCTATTCAGATCTTCCCAGTTTGTCAGCAGATCTGAAGATCTAAACATTCTGTAAGTGAACTCATTAAAGACCTGGGCCCAGTTGTTCAAAGCTTAACGAAGTTGTTAGCTAATGTGAAGTTAAAATTTCTATCTTGAAATATGGCAAATACATTGGTATTTTTTGCTGAAAAAAATGTGAGTAGCTTTTGCAGAGCAAAAGCTGCTCACTTTTTTTACAGCAAAAATATCAATGTGAAAAAAATGCGAGTAGCTTTTCACATTTTTGCAGCAAAACTATCAATGTATTTGAAAATACCTTAGCTACAAGAGTTAACGAGTTTGTCATTAACAAGCCCATTAAGTTAAAGGTGCTTTGAACAAATGGACCCAGTTTTGTCATGAGCAGGCTCATTTTATACTGATAAATGAGTAAGACATAGCTCCAGAAATGTTTGTTTGTTTTGAGGTTTTACGGCCCAGTCAACCCAATGGGGTCATGTCAAGTGCAGTCAGTTTACCTAACCACACATTTACTGGACAGACTAAGTCCTCTAAGCAGTTAACCAGTATTGTGCAAAGTCTTTTGCTAGAAAGCTCCAGAAATGTACCAAGTAAATATTTTTCTTATTTCTACACCAAGTGGATACTCGTTATAAGTGCCTCGATGAGCAGCTTTCGTCTTTGACAAAGCAATTCTTACCCTCAAAGCATCAATCACAACTGCAGCAAACAGCATTCTTATATCATTTCTTTTATTTTTCAGAATGACACAACATTTCAGACCTAAAATAAAAAAGGTGTGTGTTTCAGATTTATAATACCCAATCGTGCCTAATTTTTCACCATCGACCCTTAAGTTTTTTAAGGTTTTTTTGAGGATTTCCCTGTTCGGCCATATTGTTTTCCTATTAACCTCGTATGAAAACTTTTAACAAAATAAAAATATTTTGCAACCTATCGTCCCTATTTCAAAATTCCATGTAACCTGAAACACACTTTTTATTTGGCCTCATCTAAAAAGGTATCTGCACAGCAGTCAATTCACAAAAAATGACACACCTTATTCTCCTTGATTTTTCTTTTTTTTTTTCTTCAAATAGGTAAATAGAAAAAGGTTGTCTGCTACAGTTTTGTACTACACTTTAGGTGTTGAAGTACATACAAATGGTGATGGCTTAGCTCTAACTGTACGTTGGGGCCCTCTGAACTGACCACTGCTTGTGCACAGTGACTCAACATTATCAGTACTTCCTAAGGTCCTGGACAGACTGCTCTGAAGCACACACTCACTGCCATTTGTTGCTTGGTACCTAACTGCTCATGTGATAAGTACATTTTTCGTTGTGTCTCATTCATTCTACACAACTTTCACAATAATTTCTTCAACTCTGTGAAACAAATGACATGTTCTAACTTCTATGCTGAATTGTCTTTATTGCTATCTGGTGTAGGACTTCGAGATTTTGATTGATCATTACCATTAACCTGTTCCTGCTTATCTTCTGGTGTCCTGAAAAATACCATTTCCTTTATAATAGATACAAAAGAATCAAATCAGACTGCGCATCAACGGATCATTCAATGTCTGCTTGAAGAAACTTTGCATCCTTGGCTATCCAAATATGCCCAGTGAATATTCTGATAAGACAGCGGGAATGTGCAGTCTGATCTGAATTTTTTCTAGGCACACATACCCGAAGGCAAATTTTCCTGCCCTGTGGCTCCAATGACTTTGTAAATGGATGGTCAGGAGTCAATTAGAACCACAAAAGCTATAATCAGATGGTATAAATGTACTTCATGACATGTGCCCAGCAAAGATATCTTTCTAGTATAGTCTGATCTGTCTTCACTGTCCACCCTGGATCCTTGGCAATCCAAAGACCTGGGCCCAGTTGTTCAAAGCATCGTTAGCCTAACAAGCTCATTAGTGGTCAAAATGTTAATTGTTTTAGTAAGTACAATATCTAATTCACAGGTGTTTTTGCTGAAAAAATGTGAGTAGCTTTTGCAAATGCAAAAGCTACTCACATTTTTTCACCAAAAATGTTAGCATATATGCCATATTTGATGATCAAAGTTTTAATGTTAACTAATGACATTGTTAGTTTTGAACAACTGGGCCCTGAATATTTGCTGGGTGCACATCATGAGACATATTTTCTCAAACTGCAGCTCATATGGTCTACATTTAGATTTTGCTTATATTTGGGGATAACCGTATTGTAAATTTTCATTTGGGGAGGTTTGTTTGTGTTGAGGTTTTACGGCCCAGTCAACCCACTGGGGTCATGTCGAGCGCGGTCAGTTTACCTAACCACACGTATGCAGGCTTAGTCCTCTAAGCGGTTACCCAGTATTGTGCACATTCTTTCGCCAGAAACTGACAACTACCCTTCTTGAATCAGCGGAAGGGGGAGAATGACTGTAGAAAATATTTCACGATCAATCTCCACGAAAGAATGTTGCTGACCTCAGCCGGGGTTGAACCCGCGACCTCCTGGTCTCCAGTCGGACGGCGCATCCAACTGAGCCACCGAGGCCGGCCCATTTGGTGAGGTATATCATCGGTTTTGCAGTAGGAAATTTTGTTATACAGCTCCATTTCGTATTGAAAATTTTCATTTTGGGAGGTATATTGTCAGTTTTATGGTCTGAAATTTCCTTTTACAATGAAGCAGTAAAACAAAATTTCGGACCGTAAAAACAACAACATACGTACCTCCCCAATTGAAAATTTTCAATATGGTTATCCCCATTCTGATGCACTTCATCAGCTTTAAAATACCTGGAGAACCTCTAAAAGTTGTTATAACGCATCTAACCATTTGTTTTGTTAAAAAACTTGCACTGTTTGCACAAAGCAGACAATGCTGTGAGCTGTGTAAAACCCAATTGCAACCAATGAAAAGCAAGATTACGTGAGGACGTTGGGTTTCCGACAGTATATCGCAGAATATACCATCTAAAATTTTTGACATTATCCAATCAGACGTCGCTTTACATATTGAGTGCATTAGAACTGTGATTAGTGTAGCTTTCAAAAATCTTTCAATCATATTGAAATGGTGTTTGGATATGGCAGAGAGCTCAATGCTCACATTTAGAATGCTGCCTCACTGAAACATCACCCAAACACAACATCATGCTTTAGCACTCATTCACATAATAAGGTAAATGTCTTAAAATTTCGAACACTTTATTCTATACCTTTTTGGCCTTATTTTTGCTTTTTATGCAGTTTTCTTAAAATACTTTGTGAAATGGCAAACAGTGTAGACCCAGATCAGACTGCTCCATCAGGAGCAGTCTGATCTGGGTCTACACTGTTTGCTTGTGCCAGTTTGTTAGAAACTTCCGTGTACAAAAGTTTAGGACATTAACTGTACTGATAATGGAATGACCAGGCTCACTTCTTATTTTCTTAATGTCGAGTGCCAAGTGAAACAACAACTAGTACCATCTATTAAGTCTTTGGCATGACTGACAAAGACTCAACCCACAACCACCCACAGTAAAGTTCAGCCAACCAAGCCACGGCCCCAGTACTGCAGTATGAGTTCAGGGTTAAACAACATGTCAACCCCTAAGGCCAGAAAAAATTAATTATTAGATTCTCATCCCCACCCACCACTAAAAATTCTGACCAGATAAAAAAATTTTGAGGTGGAAAACTTTTTCAGAGACAACTGGACTTTTGCTGAAAACAGATTTTATACCACTTTTAAGAACTGCAAATGAATTAATGTTATGAAAAGAGTATTAAAACAAGGTTTTCTTCTTTTTGTACATGGTAGTTAGTGTCAATTGTCTTGTTTTGCTATGACTGACATCTTCACTGCATGGCTCAGGAATACAAAATAAAATCCACCCACCCACTCCCTTTTTTTTTTAAATCTGGATGAGAATCTAATTCTCTGGCCTAAGGGTCATCTGCATATTCCATAATGGGAAAACTTATCTCTTGACAAATGTAAACCGAGCATGCCAAGCCACAGACTTTGCATACCCTGATCACACTGCCCATACAAGTTTATATGAACCAACCTTGATCTACTTCTTGAGCGTGATCTGCTATGAGACCTACTCTTGTCACTTCTGCTACGACTTCTACGATCACGGCTGCGACTCCTCCTACGGTCACGGCTGCGACTTCTAGACCTTCTCCTGTCACGTGATCGTGATCTGCTCCTTGACCTATAATAAAAACAACAACCAGAGAAGTGGTTAAGGAGGAATATTTGGTGATAATTCAGGGATAATTTCTTCCAATTCTCCATAAAAATATATGTTGTGGATACTCATTAGAAGCGCCTCGGCGAGGCGCTTCTAATGAGTACCCACAACATATGTTTTTATAGAGAAATAAGAAAAAATATCCCAGAATACTCCTCCTTAACAACTCCTCTAATAACATACAAGTTAAAATGACAAAAGTAAATGAGTAAATATAGCAGTTGTCCCCCTTTGGGAATAGGGTTGGGCTTTAGAGGTGTTGGGACTGGGTGCAGCTGAGAGCCACTTTAGATCTTTAAGATCTTAGGATTAAAGTGGACGACACAACAGACCACAAAAGGAGTTGCCCTGGCAAATTTAAAGATGACTAGTCTTTTGGGCGTGATATAATAATGAGATTGCAATAATGGCTGCAATGATTTATAAGCTTTCAAGATGCCTTCCTTAATAAGGTCATCTTGAAAGCTGATAAATCATTGCATCAGCCCTTATAGTGGTTTCAGTGGGCTAACTAGAATAAACTTCATTTAAACACAATCCGACCATTGGCCTCGGTAGCTCAGTTGGATGCGCGTCCGACTGGAGACCAGGAGGTCGCGGGTTCAACCCCCGCCGAGGTCGGCAACATTCTTTCGTGGAGATTGATCATGAAATATTTTCTACGGTCATTGTCTCCCTTCCGCTGATTCAAGAAGGGCAGTTGTCAGTTTCTGGCAAAAGAATGTGCACAGTACTGGTTAACCGCTTAGAGGACAAAGCCTGCCCAGTAAACGTGTGGTTAGGTAAACTGACTGCGCTTGACATGACCCCATTGGGTTAGCCGGGCCGTAAAACCTCAAGACAAACAAACAATCCGACCATGAGAAGAATACATGTGCACTGTTGTGAAAAAAAAAATTGCTACAGCAGCTTCAAACCATGTGACACAGAATAAATCAAAGATGGCCACCAGCATACCGTTGAGGAATTGGAACCACTTTTGTTTGGAATCACAAGACACTGCAGGAAACATCCCTGGCAAGTTTCGAGAAATTCTAACCAAATGTCTCTGAGGGCACAGGAGCTGGCAATGGGTGATTTTCATTTTTCTAGATGCCTGCCACAGAGCCATTTCTGATGGCCAAACAAAACTAAATGTTTTAGGTGAGACTTCACTGTACCTTCTTCTTCTTGGTGACCTTGACCTTCTACTGGGTCTTCTGTAACCATAGTTGTGGTCATCCGGACAATCTCTGGCCCAGTGTCCAGACCGACGACATCGGTAGCACTCATCTCTGCCCTGTTTGGAAAATAAGTACAGGATTAAGTGCAGTCTGTAACATTTGCACTGTTTTCTTGAGTTTGTTTTATTGAATTTTTGCTTCCAATATATAGTGTAGGGAGTTCATTCAGTCTACAATGGGTTAACTTTCCTTCATTTTAGTGTATTTGGCATCCTTAGCAAATGTTAGCTGCTGCTGCGGAATGTCTCCTACCTGATGGCTGCAGGTGTCTTGCTATGAGCAGTTGTGGACTACAGGGGGTACCTGTTTTATCAATATTTTGTGCAGGCATCTCTTGCCTGATGTCTACAGGTTTGTTTTTTGGGGGGTTTTGTTTTTTTTTTGTTTTTTTGCAGATCATGTTGGTTGATATGCATTTGGTAGAGAATGTATAATGCCGATATATGCACCTCAATTTAAACAAAGGTAAATTCAGAAATAAGCACAAATGGCACTTAAATTTGGTATAGCTGTGTTTCACACTTATCACATTATGGGCATATTCAGCAGACGACAAACTGATGACATCTTTCTTATTTTTCTTAGAAAACAGGATCTGACACTTCATGCAAATTGTCTCCTAAGGAGACAATTTGCATGAAGTGTCAAATCCTATTTTTCTAGGAAAAATAAAAATATTTCAAAATGTCGTGTGCTGAAATCTTTACCCAGCATGCAAAGCGTTAAATGTGGTTTGCTGCTCTTGAGACCAGTGCATTAAAGATTAATTATTTTTTAAAAGTTTAAGAAACAATGAACCATGCCATGTGACTTACCCTACTTCTACTATCTCTACTAGGAGGACCAGTTCTTCTGGGGTTTCCCTTTGTCCATTCCACAATTATTGCTGACCCCGCCACTTCCCGACCATTCTCATACCGAATTGCATCCTGAAATTTTTAGACAGAAAGGTCACATATAGGTCTCGATAAGAGTGGGTATCAGGTAAATATTTTTCTTATTTCTAAATGAAAACATATATTGTGGGTACTCATTAGAAGTGCCTCGTCAAGGCACTTCTAATGAGTACCAACAACATATGTATTTGTGGAGAAATAAGAAAAATATCAATACTTTTGAATTGAAAAAAAGCATCTTATCAAGAGATGTCACATAATCTCCAGATATGGCTATATACAGGAAAATGACTGTTATTTTTACGTCAAAACCCAAACTGTACTCAATGGAATCACTGTATCACACTGATTCCAATGAGTACCCACAAAACCTGTTTTGGCGCAAAAAACAACAACAAATATCTTTTCACAACTTTTGTCTTGAGCTATTAAAATTAAATCATTATCAAACATGCTTTAGTATGTTCTATACTTTCACAGAAACTCACAAAATTGCACATTATACACAGCCCAAGACTGATGCTTTTTTTCAAATGAAAATTACTGATATTTTTCTTATACCTCAACAAAAACACGCTATTGGCACTAATTAGATGTGCCTTGACCTGGTGCTTCTAATGAGTTTGTTTGTTTGTGTTGCGGTTTTACGGCCCAGTCAACTCAATGGGGTCATGTCGAGCGCGATCAGTTTACCTAGCCACACGTTTACTGGGCAAGCTTAGTCCTCTAAGCGGTTAACCAGTATTGTGCACATTCTTTCGCCAGAAACTGACAACTGCCCTTCTTGAATCAGCGGAAGGGAGGGAATGACCATAGAAAATATATCATGATCAATCTCCACGAAAAAATGTTGCCGACCTCGGCAGGGGTTGAACCCCTGTACATATATGTTTTGTGGAGATTAAGAAAAAAATATTTACTTGATACTCCCTCTTACATTTTTTTTGTATTTGATAATATATTGTTTAAATTCATGCTCTTACCCTTAAATAGTTAATTTACTTTGTACAAAACCCAAGGATTAACACAGACTTGTTTTATCTATTCATATTAACCGTCAGATAAATCTTTCTGTCAAACCTACCATAATAACCCTAAGTATTAGGACAGACAGACCCTTGCAAACAGTGTAGACCCAGATCAGATACCACAGAATGTGGCATCTGATCAGAATCTACACTGTTTGCCATACATACAACAATATTTTAGACACATCAACAGGTAGTGGAATGGACTATTTCAAATTCTAGGACAAGAAAGGTAAGCAGATAAGGCCCTAGGTTATAAATCTTTTTTCATGCTCAACTCAGCTGAGCATGAAACTTCTCCTGCTGATAAATCTCAAATTACTATCAAATGAAACTTCTTTCTTGCTAAACATGGTTGAGCATGACACTTTCTCTGCTAATAAATATAAATATGAAAATGACAACTATTGTTGGCATTTTGATACTTATTAGCAGAGAAAGTTTCATGCTCAGCTGAGTTGAGCAAGAAAAAAATTCTATAACCTCAGGGCAAGGAGTCGCAATACTTAGGGTATATACAATTTGAATTTTGTTCCAGTTCTTGTTTTAATGACATGTCAACCCTTACCAGTCATCTTCTAAAGAAAGGGAGGAAAAGACAGAAAAGCTAGAAGAGGAAAGAGAAAAATAAAAGATGAAGGAATAAAAACATGAATTGCCTCTGTCATGTCATGGGGAGGTCAAAAACTGACGAAATTTGCCCATCAGCAATCCCAAACCAGATCTTATTAATATCAATGCCCATACCAAGTTTGGGGAAAATCCATTGATATTTACTCGTTATCATCCGGAAATGAAAATACGGACCTGTGACGGGCAGACAACTCTGTCAAAAATTGATGAACTTTGCCAATAAGCAATCCCAAATCAGATCTCTACAATATACATGTATCAAGGACCACGTACCAAGTTTGGGGAAAATCCATTGACATTTACTAAAAGTAATCATCCAGAAACGAAATACAAACGATGGACAGACAAACAAGCAGATGGACAGCCATGCAGATGACCAATGTGATAGCATAATACCTCGCCACTATCGTGTGGCAGGATATAAAAAGGTAATGACAGTGCAGTAACAGAAGACACACCAACATGCCCCCCCGCCGTACGTTCAGCAGGCCATTACCCCCACTCTGACCAACCTACATGTATAAGGGCAAAAATATAGATTTAGGGAACACTTTAGGCCTTACATAAAACTATAATCTTTTAACTGCATCCCCGTAACACAACAAAATATTTACTTTAATCCAATATTATACAGTATTTACAGTCAATATTCTGACGCCCTAACTCTTTAACCCATTGTAGACTGAATGAATTACCCCACACTATATAAAGGAGGATTCTAATTTAGATTTTAGGTATGTCAGGCTATGTGATTTAGTATTCCTAGATAATTATGGTTGAACTATTAGCAAACAGTGGCGACCCTGGTCAGATGCCACATTCTGTGGTGTCTGATCTGGGTCTGCACTGTGTATCCAGACAACAATGGATTAATGCACTTTTGATTAAGCAATAATGTGTCTAACAATACTGCAAGACAAGCAGTGTAGAGCCTGACCAAACTACACCTTTTGGTCTACACTTTTTGTTCAGGCCCCACTGTCAGTTTACTTAGAGTAAAAAATGGAAATAAAAAAGGTACTTGAAGCATGACAGGAATAAGTTGGTATATAGCGGTGATGACTGTTTATTAACAATGCAGAAAACTTAATTGAGAACCCTGAATAATTATGCACACCAACCAGTTCAGATTATCTGCCAAATAACAAGATATTAAATAGCCAAGTCATCATAAGGAGCACACATATGGATAATTAATGCTGTAGTATTCTGGGTAAAATTTTCAGTAGACAACATGCTGAAGCATTTTTTTTCATACTTTCCCGAGAAAAAAGGTGCTAACATTTCATGCAAATTGTCTCCACTGGAGACAATTTGCATGAAATGTCAAATCCTGTTTTCTAGGAAAAATAAGAAAAATACATGTGATCAACTTGTCATCAACTAAATTAGTCCAGAGAGTGGTAATGGTTAAGCATGATGATGACCTTTCAACATTATTTAACCCTTAAAGCGCCAATCACAACTGCAGCAGACGACAATTTTTTTTTATTTTTATTTTTTTTTTTTTTCAGAGAAAACAAGTCTTGAGAAGACTGGTTTTCTCCGAAAAATAAAAAAAAAAATTTTTGATTGTCATGCTACAAATTTTGCTTGGCGCTTTAAGGGTTAAGTCATATTGAAACATATGTTATGGACACTCATTAGAAGTGTGTTGGCAAAGCACTTCCGATGAGCACCTACAACATATGTTTTCAAACAGAGATAAGAAAAAATATCAAAACATTTTTTATTTTTATTTTTTTGCTGAAAAACAGCGTCTTGTTGTGTTTACTTTTTGAAAAGCACTTGGCAAGTTGATTCCAATGAATACCTTGTTTTTGTGGAGAAAAAGGACAAATATTAACTTTTTGGTTGAGAAATAAAAGCATCTACAGCAGTGAAGTAAAAAGAATATTTTAAAATGCTTCTGGGATTCAGACCAGTGCAATGGCAGTGATTATTTTCAACATCCTATATTCAGCATGAGAAGCATTAAGAATTATCAGAAAGATTCAGAAGCATTTCAGAGAAATATATATGTATATATGGAAAACAACATAAGACGAAATGAGAGTAAAGAAAGGCATAAATTGAAACAAACCTACTTTTAATGCACACATTATCTAGCAGTTTGGCATGGCATGGCATGGCATTGGCAACTGGTCTATGGCATACCATCTTGGAAATGCATTGGTAACGACCAGCAAATATAAGATGGTCAGCTTATGCCTGGTCTGGCACTAGAACCTGGTGTTGGTCGGCTGGTACCAACTTAGGCTTGGCGTTTGCTGAAAGTTGGCTGCCAACTTGGGCTTATATCTTTAATATGGCACAATGGTCTGGTTCGTTCCTAGAAATGGCATGGCATGCAAGAATGTGGCGATGTAAATCTGACACGGTCAGTTCAGCAATGCCTGGCAAAGGAATGGTTCCGGTCTTGTCTGCGGACAAGTGGCAGTAAAGGTTTTGTCTTATCAAACTTTGGTTGGTTATTCATTTGGACTTTTGGCTGCCAACATGGATGGTTCAAGGGAAATGGCTCAGGGTATGGTAACTCACTGTAGGTTTATAATTAATAACATATTTTATGACATTTTAAAGACAATTTTCAGTATAAATGTACAATATAGTATATCTGTAATTTCATTGGCCTGTTCCATCATATAATTAAAAGGGGCTTGCTACTTCTGCTCATCTATTACAGTAAATGTCCTAAACTTTCATTTTGTCAGACACTTTGATGTTTTAAATTTTAGGACATTTACCGTAGAATACAGTATTATATTGCAAAATACAGAAATTTCTACATTTCCCATTTATAGCGTTAATGCAAAATGTAGCAATTTGTACATTTCTACATTTTTTGTTAAACCACTTAAGACAGTTCTTAATTCAGTATACAGATACAAAAATCAATTTTAATTGGATTTTCTTGGAAGTTAAGTAGCTATTTGAAGCAACACCCCTTTCATGACAATGGAATAACCCAAAATAATGTGCAAACTTACTCAGAATTAATTACATATAAGAAACACTTGAAGAAAAAAAAAATAGAAAAATACAAAAAATCTTAAAATTAAATTTGAAAAATATGACTTACTATATAAGTAGCTTTCAAATGATTTCAGTATTTACTTTTTTTCCTTTATGCATTGTTTAAATATCAATATTAACCCTTAAAGCACAAAACAAAATTTGTAGCAGATGACATTCTAAAATTTTGATTTTTATTTATTTTTCAGAGAAAACAAGTCTTGACATTTCATGTAAACTGTCTGCTTGGCAGACAATCCACATATAATGTCAGCTTTTTTTCTTTGAAAAAAAAACAACAAAAAATCAAAACTGTCCTGCTACAGTTGTGATTGGTGCTTTAAGGGTTAAACCAATTGTTTTCTTAACTCTTAACCCCTGCCAGGCTGAATAAATTAAGATGCCAAGCCCACTTCTAATTGTCAGCCAATCAGATTACTCAATCTAGGTTGTTGATATAAATTCACAAACTGAATGACAGACAGTGCAGATCCACTGTGCAGATTTGGATCTACACTGTTTGCAAAGAGACGGCATATCTGGGTTCAGCAGGAACAGGGTTAAAGTACTAGTCACAACAACAGAAGATACCAGTCCAGCTCTCTTTTGTTTTATTTTTCTGAGAAAATATTTCACGATTAAATCTCCACAAAAGAATGTTGCCAACCTGAAATCAACTTTCAGTGACCTATTCAGAGGGGGTGGACAGGGGGGTAGGCATTCCCCACTTCCCTCCCCCCTTATCCCCACTTCCCTCCCCCTTTTCCCCCACTTCCCTCCCCCCTTTCCCCCACTTCCCTCCCCCTTACCACCACTTCCCTCCCCCAAGCAAACTATTCCCTCCCCTAAATCAGAATTTTTAATATCCCCAACGCTATAATTAAATTTAAACATGACTACGCAAAATACATTCATGCAGAGTTTGACCTTAATCTACACCCCTAATTTTTACCCCCCAAATCGGTATTTCCTTAGCATTTGCACCCCGTTTACAGAATAGCTAAATATTTGCACCCTCCATTTCAAAAGTCTGCGTATCACAAGGTGTTGGGCCTTGATCCAGTCCTAAACTGGTCAAGAAAAAAATGTGGCGGGCCTAGGTCCGGGCCCAAACTGATCCTAATTGGCACAAAAACAGTCGTATTAATTACTGAAATCAAAACTCAAGAATACCATGCAAATCTGCATCTTCTTTTAATATTTTTGATAAGCATGGTCCCACACTTAGGGGTCAGTGAGAACAATAATCTTTTTTCGTGGTTTTATCAAAAACTGAGTTAAATGTCGAACGTGTTAGTGTGTGGTGGTTGACAAAACACAGACCACTTACGGACACGGACTCATGGACTTGCGGACCTATTGACAATACACGGACTGCATAACAAAATACGAACCAATTATCCACGGATCTCTTGACAAACCATGGACCTACAATTCAAGGACGACAAACCACGGACCTATTATTCACGGACTTGACAAAGCACAGACAGTTATTTAAATTACGGACGCCACTTATGATATATGAAAAAAAAAAAAAAAAAAATAGGAGTAATATCAAAATCGAGATAAACGTGATGTCACGGACCAATTAGCGGTTAAGTTTACTATATTTTGCAATTAATACAGACTATTCACGGACCACGGACATGGAATTTTTATTGGTCCATAAATCCGTGAATGGTCCATGTTTTGTCACCGGGCAACATGTGTTTGTTTGACTGAGTTCAGGTTTAACGACACGTCAACCCTTATGGGTCTTTTTGTGTCGTCTGCCAGAGAAAGGGAGAAGAGAGAAAGGAGATTAATCCGTCTGCCATGGACAATCATTTCTAAAAATTTGGATTGCCACCGACAACGGCTATTTTGTGAACTTTCGGAATCAAAGGAAAGTAATCAACTAGAGATTAACCGAAATCGGACGTTTGTTTGTGTTGAGGTTTAACGGCCCAGTCAACCCAATGGGGTCATGTCGAGCGCAGTCAGTTAACTTAACCACACGTTTACTGGGCAGGCTTAGTCCTCTAAGCGGTTAACCAGTATTGTGCACATTCTTTCGCCAGAAACTGACAACTGCCCTTCTTGAATCAGCGGAAGGGAGAGAATGACCGTAGAAAATATTTCATGATCAATCTCCACGAAAGAATGTTGCCGACCTCGGCGGTGGTTGAACCCGCGACCTCCTGGTCTCCAGTCGGACGACGCATCCAACTGAGCCACCGGGGCCGGCTGAAATCGGACGTAAATGAATTCAATGTAACCCATGGTTGGCAGAACACTCCTCGTCGGTGAAGTGAAATCAATGCCGGATTCTTTGTAAATATACCTGAATTTACTTTAATACGTCTATTAGATACTTCTGATACCCAGTTATTGCATTGAAGTACATAAAATAGAGTAAAATCGGTAAAATACAACAAATTTTGGTATAACCCCCGCCCCCAAAATTTCCCTACCCCCGCCCCCTCTATCCCCGTCCCCCGCCCCCATTATCCCCGTATCCCCGACCCCACCCCTGTCCACCCTCTCTCTTCAACATTCACTGAAATAACATGTTCACTGAAAGTTTATTTTTTTTTACCCACTTTGCCTTCTTAACACATGTTATTTCAAAATGTGTACATATATGACATTAACTACATTTAATGGCTTCTGAAAACATGATACATCAATGTACATGTAATATGGTGATAAACCTGGATATATATATATATATATATATATATATATATATATATATATATATATATATATATATATATATATATATATATATATATTATATATATATATATATATTACTTTCACCAAAACCTACACATACACCACTATGGCCTGAGGACTTGTTAAGAAGGAGTATCTGATGGTAATTCTCGGATAATTTCCACCAATTCTCCATAAAAACGAGAAATAAGAAAAATTATCACATAATTATCACCAAATACTCCTTAATAACTCCTCTGATCGCTTGATAATACTATAGCTGGGGTCTAAAGCAAAAACTATTTTGGCCAAATATTGTATTCGAACATGAAGAAAAAATAACCATAAACAGCCACTTTTCTATATAATCTATACATTTTTGCTTGGATACAACTTTTAGCAGCCTTTGG